>OY776252.1:11276033-11466847 GCA_963675405.1 Cosmorhoe ocellata
GTAATGCTACTGAGTACACTAACACTGAAGCATGCGGGACAAAGCATACCAGAGCGATGAAGTTGCTAAACTCGAAACTGCTGTAATATTATCTTTGCTGGATTATTGATTGGAAGAATCGACAAAATATGTCACACTAGCTTCCGCCTACGGCTTCGCCCGCGTGGTACCTTGAAAAACAAAAACAGATCTATGCCACGGGAACCGTACATTTTCCGGGATAAAAAGTAACCTATTTGCTATTCAGACTATAATCTATCTCTGTGCCACATTTAATTCAGATCCGTTCAGCCGTTTCAGCGTGAAAGAGTAACAAACATCATACATCTATACATTCAAACTTTCACGAGTATTAGTAGGAAGAAGGACCTCTGCCAATTTACTCTTCCTAAGTCACTTGTGACGTCACCTCATCCTATGACTTGTTGAACGTTTCCTCATTATCTAGAGCACCAGGGGCCTTACCACGAAGTCTTCCAGAACGATTCCGTAACAATTTCGTAACAATCCGTTTTAATGTAACACTACTTCCACCCACTACTGAATATTAACTGTGCAAAATGTGGGCATGTACCAAATGTCATGTTAGGACTTGCCTCTGACTACCCTCTTTAGATATCCTCAAAGATCTAAGTAACTTAAGATCTGAGAAGATGTCTACCGAGCCTGGGGATTACGTGATCATATTTATTTTTTATTTTATTTTTACTTCCATACAATTTGCATAGGTCATGGTACGAAATATCAATGTAATACTAATTCGGTAATGTATTATGAATTCCTGGTTAGGCCCCAGGTCTAGCACCAGAAGCAGCACTAGTGAAGGGTCCCGAGCGTTTCTCTCATGGCTTGCTTCATGGCCACTCCCTCCGCCCTCAGATTTATTAAGGCAATTAAACTTGGAGCGAGTTGACAGTTTTTTCCTTTGTTTCGGCCACTTTAATGAGTGTCGCGAGCTGCCGGCGCTCCAGCCGCACCAGGGCCGGAGCCCTAACGGCCATCTCACTACTCTTGACTTATTTTGTAGTAATTAACAGATCATAAGCATTTTCTTGTCACTAGTTTTTTTTTTAATTCGAAGGTATGTGTCATAAGTTAGTATTCTTATAAGCGGCGATGGGCTTTCAACCTGTCACGTACGGAATACTAACTACTGTGCAAAATGTGGGCATGTACCAAATGTCATGTTTGGACTTGCCTCTGACTACCCTCTTTTGATATCCTCAAAGATAAAAATAAAGTAACTAAAGATCTGAGGACATATCTACCGAGCCTGGGGGTCATCCCCAGGCTCGGTAGATATCTCCTCAGATGTCGTGATGATCATATTTTTTTTTTGTTTTTTTTTTATTTCAATTCAGTGTAAGGTGGAAAAAAACATAATCATTATCAGCATAGCAGTCCACTGCTGGACATAGGCCTCTCCTAATGAGCGCCATTGCGCCCTGTCCTCAGCTCGACGCATCCAGCCTCCACCAGCAGCCTTTTGCAGATCGTCACTCCACCTGGCTGGAAAGCGTCCTACGTTGGAAGCATTGACAAATATATATAGATTAATAATATAATAGATTTAAGACTAATCAATTCCTTTAAACGAGCAATTTTTGTATATAAAATAGGTATGTATGTATCTGAATTTCGGAAACGGCTTTTACGATTTTCATGAAATTTAGTATACATGGGGTTTCGGAGGCGATATAATCGCTTTTTTGCTAGGTTTCATATTCCAAAAAACATGATTTGCCAAAAAAAACCCAGCAAAGCTCGGTCATCCGAGGTACTATTTATTTGTATTTAGATTGAGCTTCAACGATCAATCGGTTTCACAAAACTTCCATGTATTTAAATAATTCAATCTTGCCGACATTGACATTGGCTAAAATGTGGAAAACTCAACCACAGACGCCAAATGAAGAAGAAGAATTACTTGTACCGCATTAGAATTACATAAAGCGAAGGATGTACTGTCTGTCTGAACGTATGGACGTAAATACTTAGCCGTATTATTTCTCGTGCACTTGTGAATTCCCAAAGCCTCATACGTTGCCTGTTTAATGTATTTTTGAGCACCTCCCGTAGCAACGAGTGAAGCTAATATTTTCTTCGTTTTATTTTGTTTATTTTTACGGTTTTCTTAATACTTCTTAACGTGTCACGGTTCCTTTGAACCAGTGTGCTGAAAATATTACTTTAGCCGGTTTTCATGTTATTAGGCCGGTTACAGTGCTTCACTGACCGTCGGTGCGTATGTCGGTCGCGCTTGTCATTAATATGAAAATCCATAAATCGTACAGTGTTGGACCGACCGTACGCACGCGTATATTGCTACGCACTGCGTGCGAGGACCGTCGGTCGAGCGCGTGCGCATGCGTCCGTCGGTCGGCCGACGCGCTATGGAAACGAATGAACGCGTTCAGTGCTGCACCGATCGTTGGACCGACCGTACGGACCTACGACGGATGTCTGTATCATTTTTCATCAGGTCAGTTTGTCGGTCAGGAGAGCACTGAATGATACAAACTGACGGTCGGTCCGTGTGTATCGTCAGGACCGACCGTGCGCACCGACAATCGGTTGAGCACTGTAACCGGCCTAATTGAGTTCGTGACTTTTGGTGAGTTGAAAAACGACTCTTTATAATCTGTTCTCTTCAAATTCTCTTTAAATAAGGGATTATTTTTAATCAAATCAGATTCTTTACCTTGAAATACAGATCAAAGGAAATATATTTCTAAGTGGTTAGACCCATGTTATTATACTCATTGATTTATCATAGTAACTGTAAGTCTAATATTTTTGACTCCACGCTAGGATACCCTGTATGATGGGTCTCAGGTACCATGGTACCATAACACTCGTAAGAAAGAAGTATTTGCAAGAACATGCAAACATTTCTCCTACCGTAGAATCGAACCCGCCTCTCGCCATGCCTCTCCACGACGCCACCGAGGTCTTCAAAGTGTTATCTACATTTATACCATATTTTATTCCAATCCATTACCGACACTTACAGGAATAAATAGGACTAACAGACACACCCACCCTCCCTGCCTCCACAAACACACGCGCAATTCATTGAATAGGGTATCAAATTAAAGGACTTTACTTTTTATACATTCCAAAATGGTTTTTATTTTTATTCTAGCATGGATAGCTTTTGAAACATAACGAAAAAAGTAAATTTAAAAAAACTGCTGTCGTCTTAGCACGGGTATAAGTACCTACTTAGGTAGGATAATCAAATATTTAATTTTGATTAGGACCAACTTATATAGGCATACACATTTACCTATGTATGTAGTACATAAAGTGTGTCCAAAAACTTCAGGGCGTAAATACAAATGAAGATTGTAGACATTGCGCGCGATACATCAATTCTTTACAGTGCTATCTAAATATATATAACTCAAAGGTGACTGAATGACTGACTGACTGACATAGTGATCTATCAACGCACTGCCCAAACCACTGGACGGATCGGGCTGAAATTTGGCATACAGGTAGATGTTAAGACCTAGGCATCCGCTAAGAAAGGATTTTGATTAATTCTACCCCCAAGAGGATAAAATAGGGGATGAAAGTTTGATTTTGTTTTTCAAGGTATCACGCGGGCAAAGCCGTGGGCGGAAGCTAGTATAATATATCTGTAGGATAATATATTAAGCTAGTCGGTTTTAAACTTCAGACAACAGTATCCCGCTGAGCCAAACTATATCACTGGGGATGATATTCGGTGAAAAAAATGGCCGTCCTTTATTCTTTTCTTTATTTTCATACGTCTGTTAACAACCCCAACTATCACAGACCTGAAGCTTGGTTTCGCAGAATAGTGGCGCCGCTATTAACGGCCGTTAGTGGCAACTGTGTATCTAACATCGATGAAATTGAGCCAACAGAGTCGACAGGTGGAGTAAGACGTTAGCTGAATGGCGTCCAAGAACCGGGCTGAGCCATAAGAGATGTGCTGACGACATAGATGAGGCTAGCAGCAAACCGTGGACAATTACATAATGCAAAGAGAGGCCTCTACCCAGGAGTGGGCGAAGTCAGCTTGTGGATGATGATGATGCAAACTAAGCTAACTTTTAAAAGCCAAAACCTAGTCACATCTATTTGTCTCACTTATCGTAACTTGTCTGTATTATTGGAGGGGTCGTGCACGTGCGACGCTTTCAGACAGACAAAAGATGATGGAGTCAGTCAGCAGCGACTACCTGCCGATCTCTCGCTCCATTACTACTGAGCGTACGAATAAATCAGCAATTAAATGAGTATATTCCCATTTGTCCCCCTGCTCTGTCCCCTTGGCTGACAGATGGGACTTAAAAGTTCTGTTTGTCCCTCTGTTGCCAAGAGGAGGAATATAAAGTAATATAAAATAAGATGTTATCCTTATTATGTTTTTTTTTTTTAATTTTTGGTACCTACATGATTTTTTTTTAGTAATTACAAAATAGTGGCGCATACGTCGAATAAAACAACAAGTACAAAAATTAAGGAGTCGTTTCATTAGAAGACAGTCGTAATATATAGCGGTTGACGTTTCTCGGAGGACGCGGACGACACAATTTATCAAATAAACATTGTGTCCTTTGGGCTTTGGGCGTCACGACTGTCGCGGCTAGAGAAGGGACTGCTACATCATCGCTCTAACTAGATCTAGGGCTCGGGAACCCTCCATCAATCAAAACGCGACCTTAGCACACACACCTACTAAACATTTTCCTGTAATCCTCAAGTTTGGTAGATATAACTTCAGATCTTTTTAATATTTAAATGGGGGTCAGACACACGCCCGAATAATACTCGTATATTCGGCAAATGTTTATATCATTGTGGCACTCGTCTATGATCTCTCTGCCTGTTGGTATTAAATTGTCGCAACGGATTATTCTGAGCTTAACACAAACTAAGCCCATCTATGTATATAAATAAACATGACAAGAGATAAATATAATCGGGCCCACGTCTTCAAAATAATTATTATCATTGCAGTGATCTTACACTTTATAATATGCGGTATCCAGGACGTAAGAACAGTTTGAAGGCCTTTAGATAACATATAGCGCACATACATTTTTCGAACAGAAAAATCTTAGACTGGAGTTAAATAGAAAAACTCATTGGTGCATGACCAGGTTTGAACCCACAAACCTTCAGATCGTGAAGCAGGGGTGCTACCACTATACCACCAGTGCTCTGCTAAAAACTAAAGCCCCGTTTGTTATTACACTTCCCGAGCTCTTAAACAAATTACGAAAGTATGCATTTGGCGTGACGTCAAAAGCCATAGACGTATTCAAACAGCAACCTTATAAAAGCAACTAGAAAAAGCGGAACAAAGGCCCGCGACCCCGTTCTGCGCCACATTTGGCAGCTCCGCTTCAAACAAAGACAAATGTAGGCCGCCAGGCCGCCTACTTTACATCTGTTCCTTAGCGGAATCACATGTCGAAACTCAATTTCGAAACGCAGCTTACTCTGTCATCATCATCTTACTGCCCTTTTCCCACTTTATGTGGGTCGGCACAACATGTGATCTTCTTCATTTTCCTCTGGCCTCTGTCATTCGTCATCTTAGTACTCACTCCTTTCTTACCTATGTCATCTTTCACACAGTCCATCCATTTTTCAAGGTACCATAAATAAAATAAATAAATAATGCTGGACACTATCACAGAGCATCATGTAGCCCCAAACTAAGCAGAGCTTGTATTATGGGAACCACATGACTGAAATAATGCTAACATTTGTCTCGTGGCGGGAATCGAACCCGCAACCTTCTGCGTTCAGGCGGACCTTCGCCCTCTGCGCCACAGATGCCGTCACCTTATCTCAGCTTTGTCTAACGAACTCTCTGTCCGTAAAATGTGTGTGTCTTATACGGAAAACTTAATTAAGAATGGCAAATTCTACCAAGAGAAGACATGCACGATAGGAACCTTCCAAATGTTCACCAGCAGACCCACAGGAAGAAGAGAAGACAAGGTAGCATTTTTGACGAAAAAAGTAACATTCGTTTGACCAAATCACATGCTAATTGTCTTCTTTTTCATACAAAAAAATGCTCTCTACAGTGAAAAAGTTATGGTTTTTGATAAAAAAGATGTATGTATACGATGAAACAAATTTATCAAAAAAATATATCTTGAAAATACCATAGTACTCAGTTCTCACGGAAGTTGAAGAAAGTTGTGGAGAAATAATAAAACTTCTAAAAGAACAATAAAACATTGTAACACCGAAATCGGGATTTTTGTCCTCACGCCTCCAGCAATAAAGATTTACCCTCATTAAAAATTTAACGCCTTTGTAGGAACAATTCTCGCCCACTCATCTGGCACTTTGGCTTTACAAATCAAATTTTAAAAATCTTGTTTTGCATCTTAAATAAGGGCAGTGCCACACGGTGACATTAATTCTAATTACGCAGGCGGCGCGATCTAGTTCAGAACTCGAGTAACTCCGGGGAACTATATATTAATTAAAATCTATCGGCAAATCCCGTGCGAGCTGAGTGACACAGTGCGCTAACAGAAAGTGTCACCACTTTGTATTTAGCTTGAAATAATGTAGCAATATTCGTTCGACGTACAATCTAATGAAATACAAAATTAGAACAACCTTTAAATTAAAATGGAACCAAGTGGTTATGCTACATACTCGTAAGTTATCACAATATTTGAGAGGGTTAATAGACTATTGATGACGATAACATCTTTATTCATCAAAATGCAGTACTGGCACTTGTGAGATATTAACTGGTTGCAGTTTGGCATTTGACCATTTTGGATAGTTCGATGAATAAACGATCGTTTTGCTCAAACCAAAATTAAAATTAAAAAACATTTACAAATGTTTTAAGAACTTCTTCAAAAAATATATTAATTTAGGTTTTGGTAGTGAACAAAATAAGATATGTCGTATTTAGGATATTATAGCTAATGCGATGAAAATCAGGATTGCTAATTGCTATCAATATTAAATGTCTTTACTTAGCGTACTGATACTTTTGAACTGTGGTCTAGCGGAGGCAAGACGTCAGTCGGCCGCTAAGCCTTCCAACTTGCCACACGTGAGGGATTAGCAACTACTTTTATTAATTTTCCGCAGCGAGGCATGCGGCCGGCTGCGGGCAGATCGAGTTTGTAGTTCAGGAGAGCTTAGCTCAGTTTTTAAATCTAAATTTCAATCTGTATTATTCTAGCTCATCGCATTTCTAAATTTATATCAGTAGCCGTAGACAAGACAACTTCGATAGAATCCTAAATTTAAGGAAATCACGTGACTTCGCGATTAACAATATGCCTATAAATTTTATTATTATCACTTGTATTTTATTGTCATTTAAATGATGATACGAAATTTTTATAATGTCGCCGTAAAGAGGCTGGTACAGTGAATGCAAAAAAAACATGAAAGTACTACTTCAAGGGAATTAATTATCCACAAAACTTGAACCCAAATTTCACACATCGAAACTTTCGTGGATTTGCCATAAGTTGATTAATGTTGACTTTGTTCCCTTGACGTTTGGGTTTAAATTGCCGTGTAACATGTAAAAAGCTTATGTGCTGCTTATGTGATTTTTTGGCATAGTTGACAAAACGTGCCTACCACAGCACATTTTTTATCAGGTTATTAGCTCAAAGAATGCTTCCAAATATTTTCCGTTCATTGGGTAGGTTCGTAGAAAATCCCGATAAGAACAATGTCAGACAATACGAAAGATGATATTATGAATAAGACAAGAGTTAGTACTGAGATGGCGGATGATAGAGGGAAATGGAAGAAAACATGTTGTGCCGACCCCACTAGCGAGACAAAAGGGCAGGAAGAAGAAGAAGAAGAATCCTGCGATGCGTCCACGACATTATTTTGTATAAATAATGAAATGTACGTTATTGGGTTCGCCTAGCCCGGCCAGTAGGCAGCCCTTTCGTTTTCAATAAATCATGGTATTGACCGGTTTCCGGGTCGACGAAAAAGACGGTTTTCGCTTATAACGCTAAACCACATTGTTCCCTCCATACATAAACATACGTGACATAACATAGATCACCGCTAAACTATATCTGAGGCATTCATTTGTAACATTTTCATAACATTTGAATATTTGCATAAAATGGTGATTTTTTTAAGTTAATCATAAAAAAGCCTAGGGACCATTTTATTAAGAACCGAAGGTTGAAAAATTACAGTTAATTCCAAAGGGATTTGTCGATTATATTAGTTAGCTAGGTCTATGACCTAAGTGTCGATGTCTGGGTCAAAACAAGGCAGTATTCTCATACTTACATGCTTAATCATCTTAATTATCTCTTCTTCTTATTAATCAGTGTATTTTTTCAAACCAGTGTAGTGAAGATTAATGTATGCCTCAAAGGCACCTTTTGTGTACTTAAATTTATTTAATAAATAAATGTATTAGATTAATTACATACTGCCAGAGTACTAGCGGGTAAGAGAGTAATAAGTTTCACTTGAAGTATAAATAGGCATTTAGAACGAACGCAAAAGCCCGTTTTATTCAAAACTAGCTTCCACCCGCGGCTTTATCCGCAAGGTACATATAGTTTATTTTTGTCCCCCGTTGCCAAAAGGCCATTTTCAAATAATAAAAGTTCTATGTCCCCCTGTTGCCAAGAGGGGGACAAATGGAACGCTTTAGTCCCACGTTCTGTCACTCCAAGGAGATAGAGCAGGGGGACAAATCGAAATAAACAAATAATAGCCTATGTTCATCCTGAAAGTTCATTTAAAACATTGATAAAGTAATTGAAGATGGAACATTTACTTAAATCATACCTTGAAAAATAAGAAAAATCTGGTTTTGGTTTAACATTTATTGTCTCAAAATGTTATGTTCAATAACTCACCACATACCTTCCTGAGTAACATCACCACCATAAAGTAGACAATACAAGTCCCGTCTGGCCCGTGGGCCCCGGAAGGATGCGGGCCGAGCACGGAACAAACACATTGGTCCCGGCCCGGCCCGGACGAGTGTGGAGATTAACTCCAACGCTACAGTTATAACCATAATTCAAATTGTAATTATCTAAGAGGGAAGAATTATATTCATATTATAGATACCATGTTATGCGGAGGGATGAATGTCATGTGACGAGGAGAGTGTTGGGTATGAATGTGGATGGATACAGGGGTAGAGGTAGACCAAAGAAAAGATGGATGGACTGTGTCAAAGATGACATGAGTAAGAAAGGAGTACTGAGATGACGAATGATGAAAACGTGTTGTGTGACACCACATAGCGTGGGAAGAAGGCGGGAAGAAGAAGAAGAGGTTTTTTTTCTTCTGAGTTCTTAGATCGCGTCATCATAACTGAGGGTAGTAATTCTCCAGTACAATAGCATTTTTACTAAAAAATATTTCGTCAGATAGTTATATAGATGTACATATATATAAACCTAGATAGAACGCTCTAGATCTAGCCGCAAGCCAAACTCTTTTACAATTCAAACTAGTTATAGGTACCCTAGACGAACTCCTGTAACCTAAGGTTCACTTCTGTTTAATTATAAAACTAGGCAAGTGTGAAACTGACTCGCACACCGAAGGTTGCGTAAAAATGTTTTTTTGTCATAACACTACAAATTAACTATTTTACGTAAAACCTTGCTTCTTCAACATTTTGTTTTTTTTTGTGTCTCGACAAACATACCAGAACTACAATAAGAAAGACAATCTAACATAACGCTTTCATCCTAATGAACGGCATAAAAGTAAAATGACTTACTAGTAAAACGTCTACAATGAAAAACGCCTTACAAGTAGAACAATACAAATCATCATGTCAGGTAAAAGGACTGATACACTGCTACAGAAAATGACGGACGACGGATACTGATAGTAGTTCCTCTTTTAGTTTCGAGGAACGGGTCCCTAAAAACTAAGAGAAGTGAGTAAATAGGCAACTAATCTGAAAGTTTCCACCTCTCATAACGGCGGCGCTCGCCGGCTCAAATTAAAAAGTTTTCCCGCTCTGGGTTCGGGATGACGTGTCGGATGGACTGGTTTTGAAAAGTTTCAAATAAGCCGATAGGTTAACTCGTGAAAACCATGCTTTTCCTACGTGAAAATTACTTTACAATACGTAAGAGCACGTAAAGGATTAAATTAAAGACTTACCTTTCAGCTCAGTCGGTAGTAGCTCTGCCTTCTGCGCTGTAGGTTGTGGGTTCGATCCCTACTCAGGACAAACATTTGTGTGATGAACACAGATGTTTGTTCTGTGTCTGGGTGTTCTTATGTTCTACGTAAGAATTTACGAAAAAAATCTGAGTCCCATAGCACAAGCTTTGCTTAGTTTGGGGCTAGATGGCGTAGTGTTTTATTTAAAGAATTTTGCTTAAAAAAATGAATTCATCATAATTCCTTTCAGATAAACGTACAAACGTTTTTAAATAAAGCAATACTCTTATTAAATACGTGTAATAAATAAAAGAGCTAGCTGTGATACATGGCGCCGCCTGGGAGAGTTCGCGAGATATTAATTTACCCAACAATTTTCACAACTTGCCCAGCAAATAATGATATTATTTACAAAAATTCATTAAATACATTTAGTATGTCATCTATATATATAAATATCTAACTTTTACGTTACTGACTGACTGTCACGAATAGTGAACTAAGCCAGAAAGCTGAAAAAAAGGTAAAGGTTTCATTCTAACTTTGACTTCGTTTCTCCCTGGAGATTTAATTGGATAAGAGAGCTTTGAATCTAAGCTCTCTTATCTAATTACTAGAATCTATCTCTTTACCAAATTTCATACAGATAAGTGCAGTCATTTTAGCGTGCAGAGTAAACATCCAAACATCCTCACAAACTTTCACATTTATAATATTAGTAGGATAGCATCAGATGCTATCCTACTAATATTACAATATACAACATCCAAACATCCTCACAAACTTTCACATTTACGAGTATAATATTAGTTAAATTCTCCTACTAATATTATAAATGTGAAGGTTTGTGAGGATGTTTGGATATTTACTCTACACGCTAAAATGACTGCACTTATCTGTATGAAATTTGGTAAAGAGATAGATTCTAGTCTGAAATAGCACAAAGGCTACTTTTTCTCCCAAAAAATGTTAATTTGTTTTTGTTTTTCATGTTACATAATATTTAACAGGTACCTACATATATCGAATATCGCAAGAGTAGATTAAAATTAGACATCTCCCCTTTGAAACTTGATGGTATATTTTATGAGGCAAAAATGAACCATGACACAAGTCGTTAAAGTGCAACAAGTAATTTCCCCCGGGACCGTACATTGTACATTGTACATTGTACATTGTGTAGTGTGTACGCGCACAATCAAATACAATATTTTCAAGTTCACACAAAAGGTCTTCATCGGGTCAAAGTCAATGTTAAAATAATTGTATTCGATACTAGAGGAACTCTCGTGTTTGTTCGTGTAATATTTTTTTACATACAATTGCACCATCAATGGTGCAGATGCAACTAAGTAATTAGTTTTGTTTGCTACATTAATGGTACAGATGTAACTAAATATTTATGTTTATTAAAAATGTAAAATACATTACATTCTAAAAAAAACATGTCAAAAAAAAGGGCCTAACGATCAAAAACAACCCTTTTTTTTATCTACTAGTAAACCAAAGTAAGGTAGCTGTATCAATATAAATGGTGCAAATGATACACAGCAGTGTCATTTGCACCGTGATCACACCGAGAACAGAAAACAAGTTCGATCTGAAATGTGTATTCCGAGTTAAAAATCAATTTCCATAAATAAACACAACCACACACGAACGGCTAGATCACGTAAAGCCTTCGTAGCTTTTGCTACGGTGCTACGGCGTAGAGCCCCGTAGATCGAGCTACGGCGCTACGTGCTGTTAGACTTTTGAAGCAACTTTAATTTCTAAAGTGCTCTTATTCTAACTACTAGCTGATGCCCGCAGCTTCGCCCGCGTGAATGTCGATTATCGCGACTTTCCATACAAACTTTCATCTCCTGTATTATCCCCTTGGGGGTAGAATTAATCAAAATCCTTTCTTAGCGGATGCCTACGTCATAACATCTACTTGCATGCCAAATTTCAGCCCGATCCGTCCAGTGGTTTGGGCTTTGCGTTGATAGATCACTATGTCAGTCAGTCAGTCAGTCAGTCACCTTTGAGTTATATATATTTAGATTGACTGATTTATTTTCTACTTGATTTGTAAATTGAAAAAAGTACATAAAAAAAAGAGTATTATATTATTTGAATTGCTTTCAATATTCTTTTAAACACTATTTAACTTAATGTTTTGAAGACGCAAAAATCAACCGTAAACAATTTCAATTCGCGTCGCTAGTGACACGATACTAACTATAGTATTACAAAACAATTTGTTACAAACTAAAATACTACGAATAAATAAATAATAAAATAAATAATGCTGGACAATCCACACAGCATCATCTAGCCCCAAAGTAAGCTACTCAAAGCTTGTGTTATGGGTACTAGATAATTGATATGTTTAATACATTATATACATAGATAGATATTTTTTATTATACATAGAAAACACCCAGACCAACGGAACAAATTTCTGCAGACCGTACACAAATTTGTTCCGCGGCGGGAATCGAACCCGCAACCTCTTGCGTCGCAGGCGAACTCTAGCCCGCTGCGCCACTGAGGTCGTCAAATCTCTTCAAACTTTTCAATACAATCGATAGCAGTGATAAGCCGCCTCAGCTATCGGAGCGCAGTCACTTAAATAAAATAAAAAATAAAAATAAATAAATATGATCACGACTGTAATCCCCGGGCTCGGTAGATATCTCCTCAGATCTTTGGTTACTTAAATCTTTTGAGGATATCTAAAGGGGGTAGTCAGAGGCCAAACATGACATTTGGTACATGCTCACATTTTGCACAGTAGTTAGTATTCCGTACGTGACAGGTTGCAAGCCCATCGCCGCTTATAAGAATACTAACCTATGACGCACACCTTCGAATTATTGGTTCTAGGGTATGCCGGTTTCCTCACGATGTTTTCCTTCACCGTTTAAGAGCACTGGCATTGCGCACATAAATTTTTCGAATGGAAAAACTCATTGGTGCACGACCAGGTTTGAACCCACGACCTTCGGATCGTGAAGCCGGGGTGCTACCACTACACCACCAGCGCAGTCACTTAAACCTTTACAAAGGCACTTCTAGTTAGCAACCGTCTCCTCTTGCAAGAGCTGAACCATTTTATATTCACGTCAATGCATTTTCATAAAATATAATGTAAAAATTTATTTTCAGTGAAACATTTAACTACAAACTGACCAATCATAAAATGATAGGATATTATGATAGTTTAGGTTGTGGGTTTGATTCCCATACATGAATATTATAATTTGTTCTGTGTCTGCGCATTGATATTTAATGTCAATATTCTCAAAGATATCTGCGCCCCATAGTACCGTACATATTCATAGCATTTATTAGTTTTGAATTAGATGGCGCTGTGTGAAATTTACTAAAGTACCTGGGTGACCGAGCTTTGCTCGGTTTTTTTTATTGGTAAACGACGTTTTTTAAAAATGAAACCTAGCTAGATCGATTTATCGCCCCTGAAACCCTCTGCATACTAAATTTCATGAAAATCTCTAGAGCCGTTTCCGAGATTCCAATTATATATATATATATATATATATATATATATATATAAATAAATAAATAAATAAATAAATAATGCTGGACAATCCACACAGCATCATCTAGCCACAAAGTAAGCTACTCAAAGCTTGTGTTATGGGTACTAGATAACTGATATATTTATTAAATTATACGAGTATACATAGATAGATATATTTTATTATACATAGAAAACACCCAGACCAACGGAACAAATTTCTGCAGATCTAATGAATATATATATACAGTCGTGGTCAACTAATTAGGGACATGCAAGATAGTGAAGAACAATAACCGGTTATGTACATACAAATATAAAACCCTATTGATTTCTCAGTAACTATTATTTGCATAATTTGGTCCGATTATTATGCTTTAAATGGCTGTAAATAAAAGAATAAATAAATAGAAAAATGTATTTAATATCAAAGGTTGAACATGTATTCAATTTTAAGGTATAATTCTGTAGCTGGACATTTAATTAAGGACAGTAAACTATAATGAAAAATAGAGTTAAACAAAACTAATAATCTGCAGTATTATAATATCTTTAACAGCTCCATTTTATTACGTGTAAAATCAGTACCCAGTAGCAAAACCTTTGTTAGTAATTACCGCTTGACACCGATGTGGCATAGACATTATCAGTTTCTGGCATGTTTCGACAGGAATGTTTGCCCATGCCTCACAAAAAGCTTCATTAAGTTCATCTAAAGTTGTGGTACGATAAGTGGCTACTTTTTTCTTGATTTCGTGCCAAAGGTGCTCGATTGGGTTAAGGTCCGGGCTATTTGCTGGCCAATCTAGCACCGATACTGACTGACTGGTAAGAAACGACTTGACTGAACGGGCGGTATGTTTTGGGTCGTTATCATGCTGAAACGTCCATATAATAGGGAGATGCTCCTCAGCATAGGGAAGCATCGTTTCCTCCAATATTGCCTTGTATTGATGTTGGTCTAAGTTACCCTGAACTTTCCTCACAGGTCCCACAGAAAATGAACCCCACATTTTAATGTTTCCACCGCCATGTTTCACCTGCTTTTTTGTGAATCTTGGATTCATTTCCGCTTTTACTGGACGCCGTACGTATTGCCTTCCATCTGAAGAAATCAAATTAACCTTGGTCTCGTCAGAGAATAATACATGTTGCCATTGGGCGTAGGTCCAATGTCCATATTTACGTGCAAACGCCAAACGAGCATTTCTATGTTCTTTCTTCAACAACGGTACTTTGCGAGCCACTCTTCCGAACAACCCTGCTTCTACCAGACGTCGTCGAACGGTCCTAGCTGAGACACCAGCTCTTTCGTCTGTCCCAAACACTTCGTGTTTAATTAAAATAGAGCCTAGAAACGGATCTTTCTTAGCTAACCTGGCTATCATTCTATCTTCTTGCGGAGTTGTTTTTCTCGATCTTTTTGTTCTGGGCACATTTAAATCTGTGTTATTGCGTCTGACATGTTGCACTGCATTGTATACCATAGTTTTTGAACAATTTAAATGTTCTGCTATCCTTCGGTATGGCCAACCATGCTCGACAACAAACTTCATGATAATTTTTCGTAGTGTTGGATCGCAACTTTTATTTTTACCCATTTTTCTTCAAAATATTTTTCAAAACTTAAAATAAATATCGGGATTGCCGCCAAAACTACCACGAAACAATAAGAGAAGAAGTAAAAAAGTATTGAGATTCAAATTTTGAAAATAGAACGCAATATCTCAGTGTCCCTAATTAAATGGCCAGCCAGCATTATTTGAACAAATAGCACTACGATAATCTATCAGCTATACTGTAAAGAGGTTTAATGTTTAAGAAGTTGTTATTGTTTGTATAATCGGGCACATAAATGACTAATTATACTTACATGTAAGAGATATGGAATATGGTTTAGACTCGTTGGAAAATAAAAAATAAATTCACAATTCGGTTTAACCAAAGAGTGTCCCTAATTAGTTGACCACGACTGTATATACAAGAATTGCTCGTTTAAAGGTATAAGATTAAAAAAAAACATAAGACACCACAACACTACTAAGGATTAAAATTATAACACTATAAACAGTGATAAAAATCTAGTGATATATATCGAGCTATTGGGGCATGTTTAGTAAAAGTTTTATCTGTTCCCCAAGTTGCAAAAGGGGAACAGTTCGAACTTTTTTTATTCCTAACTGTTCCCTCAGAGGAATAGTTCTGTTTGTCAGTGGACTATATCACTTAATACCTTGTTTTAGAGTCTGATGTCCGACCACGGGTACCTACGTAACTCGGGATGCATTGAATAGAGCTAGACTCGCCCAATGTCCGCCCTGTACGTCTACCATGAGTTGTCACATTTAGATCGGCTGACGTTACTACAGTAGTAATAGTACGTTACTATGACATCTGTCAAAATTGTTACTCATGGTACCAAATTCTAAGCAAAATAGTGAAGCGCAAACTACAGTCGCTGTAGTACTGTGACGTAGGATAGTGACTACGTAACGTTTTAGTACCCAACTATCCGCTAGAGGCGCTGTACAAGTTTTCATACATTTTTTAAATACAGTCGCTAGCGAGTGTAGATTGTGAAAACTCATGGTAGACCTACTGGACATCACATCGGGAGACGAAGCAGAATCCGACCAGCTCAGGCGTAAACTGTGATTAGTTAGCACATAACCGCACTGAGGTGGAATATAGAATATACAGGGTGTTACTAAACTACTTCCGAAAACTTCAGGGGGTTAAAGTGCCCATCCGTTTAATCAAATTTTTCTAAGAAACCAACACGAGAAAACAATCCTTGTAAAAGTTCAATACCTACTTGGCTAAAATGTATGAAACAGCTGTTTCTTTTTCGCGCTCATACTTTTGGTTTCTAAGAAAAAGTTGTTTATATTGATGGGTACTTTAACCCTTTGAAGTTTTCGGACGTAATCTGGTAACACCCTGTATAAGCTCAAGCTGTAACGAGTAAGTATATCGATATCAAGGTGCTGTTCTGCTCAGAGTTTCATCAGCAGCGATATAGCTAAAAGCGCAGAGACTTTATAAATAACTATCATTGAAAGAATTTGTTGGAATATTTGGTATAATCTGTACGTGATCAGAATTGGATGGAACCTTGTCTAAATCAGCGAAACAACTTAAATAGTCAAACAACATAAATACTTAATCTGCTAAAACAATTTTGACTTTCCACTTTACCAAAGTCGAACAATTAATGTTCAGAATCTCTTTGCTAACGCTACGCTGAGAACTGTCATTGTCGATTTACTTTGACAAGGTTCCATGTCGTTTTGTGAGCAAACTTTTGGTTCTCCAAGAAGGCACCACCAGCTTGACAGCAGGTGGAACTATGTCCCAGCTAAGCCAATCTGTGTAATGAGACTCGGTATTGGCCGTTAGCGTCAACGCGAGATTAAATTACAAGTGCATCGGATCACTTAATTAAGTCTAGACTGTTCCAGAACGTTCGGTCTAGACTCTGTTATTTCAGTTTCACCTTGTCACTGTGATTGGCCAGTTATTTTGTTAGGATTCGCTAATTGTAATTGATGTTCACACGATAGGGATTTTAGGATTTAAGATAAACTAAAGTGCTCTTACTAAGCTTGACTATAAATACATATAAAAAAATAAATAAAATAAAAAATATGGTCACGACTGTAATCTCCGGGCTCGGTAGATACCTTCTCAGATTTATAGTTAGGTACTTAGATCTTTGAGGATATCTAAAGAGGGTAGTCAGAGGCACGGCCAAACATGACATTTGGTACATGCCCACATTTTGCACAGTAGTTAGTATTCCGTACGTGACCGGTTGCAAGCCCATCGCCGCTTATTAGAAAACTAACCTAAGACACCTTCGAATTTTTTGTTCTAGGGTATGCCAGTTTCCTCACGATGTTTTCCTTCACCGTTTCAGCGCACTGGCATTGCGCACATAATTTTTTCGAATGGAAAAACTCATTGGTGCACGACCAGGTTTGAACCCACGACCTTCGGATCGTGAGGCAGGGGTGCTACCACTACACCACCAGCGCTCTTATAAATACATTATTTAGATATAACCAGCTTTTACGTGGTACATACCCGGATAAAAAGTAGCCTGTGTTATGTCAGGTCATAAACTACGCGTATTCGAAGTTTCATTCAGATGCGTTCAGCCTTTGTGATTGAGTAACAAACATCCATACATCCATTCAAACTTACGCATTTTTAATATAACTAGCTTCCGCCTACGGTTTTGCCTGCGTTGTACCTTGAAAAACAAAAACAAATCTATCCCACGGGAACCGTAAATTTTTCTGGAATTAAAAGTAGCCTATATATTTTATTTTATTTAATTTGCTATTCCAGACCATAATCTCTCTCTGTGCCAAATTTCATTCAGATCCGTTCAGCCGTTTCAGCGTGAAAGAGTAACAAACATCCAGACATTTTTCACGATAAGATAATTCTTATCTTATCTTAAATTTCAGTAGTGTGAGTTACGATCAATTATTAAGATTTTCAATATTCGAGAGTTACCTACAAGACTTTTTTCTTCGTTGATTCCATTCGTTGCAATAACTAAATTCACACTCCTTCCAAGTAATCCAATAAGAGTGAATTTAGATTGGCAAGTAGTGAAATCGCCTCAGTAAGTTCTCTCTGAATTTCCCAGTAGCTCGATCCATTGCCATTCAAATCTCGAACTAACTGCATTACTTCTTATATCGGGAGTGGGAACGAACCTCGTACAATCTGCATATCTGATTGGTGAGCTCGAGTTTAATGAGGCTATTGAATGAACGAACTCGAGTGTGAGCTCTCAGTTCTTGTAAATTAACTTCATTCGATACCATTTTGATCAAACTTGCAAAAGCAACTTATACTGTTACAGAACTTATTTACTTTTAAAATCTGTAAATGGAAACATTTGCCATACGATTTAAGATTTTGTAAAATAATTTAAGTTCATTTTTATTTTAAAATAAAAATATATTTAAATATGATCGCGACTGTAATTCCCGGGTTCGGTGGATATCTTCTCAAATCTTTAATTACTTAGATCTTTGAGGATATCTAATGAGGGTAGTCAGAGGCACGTCCAAATATGATATTTGGTACATCCCCACATTTTGCACAGTAATTAGTCGTTACTAATTATGAACGTTAAAGTTTGTTTGTATTTATGGATGGTTGTTACTCTTTCACGCTGAAACAGCTGAATGTATCTAGATGAAATTTGGCAATAGATTATACTCTTAAATACCATATAAAATAAATTAAAAAAAAAGCCTTTTATTTCTTCCAGAAAAATGATAGATTACGAAGTTAATTAGTTTTGTTAGTATCAAAGAATTAGTAAGTAGTTTTATATTTTGATCGTTAGTAGTTACAGTTTTGTGAAAATTTTTTTAGATACATCAATATTAAAGTGAAATTATTCCGTAAGAACCCCTCTGCAGGTAAAAGCCTCCTCCAAATTGAGCCAGTGTTCTCTGGATTGCGCTTTTTGTATCCAGTTTGGACCTGCTGTGCGTTTGATTTCATCCTCCCATCTGTCTGTTAAATACCATATAGGTTGCTTTTATTCAGGAAAAATGTACGGTTCCTGTGGAATAGATTTCGAGGTATCGCGGGCAAAGCCGTGAACGGGAGCTACTGGTTTTGTGCTAGCATAACCAATATTTATATTGTTCGTCACGGGACAATTGTGTGTGTTATTTATATATTTATAGGCAAGCCGACAGAGGCGTGCGTGGGACTAGCTCGTAACAATGTTACAAAATCCTTTATTCCGCGAAAATTCCAACCAATTTTATATCTGAAAACTCGTGAAGCGGCGTCCTTTCACGGCCCCACTGCCACCAGTCTATAAAAGCCCCAACTTTTCTACTCCTGCGGAAAGTTGTGCAACAAAACGTGGATTTCTTTTAATGCAAGGGGTCTTGGTATACTGGACATTTGGCCATTATTTCAATAGCACACTGTGAGCCGTGATGTTTACATTCTCTTGAGTTCCTTTAATATCTTAACAGCTGATACAATGGGTTCGATAGAAAACTTCGTAGTAATAAGAAATACACCAACGATTATTGAATCAATTAATAATAATAATAAAATAAAATAATAAAATTTATTCAAAAAACATAATAAGACAAAGGGTACATAAGGTGCACTAAACGACTAAACATAGCTAAGTAAACTAATTAATGAGCCTGAACTAGGTAATCCTGTGTTTCAGGCGATAACAGTGCTATATTATAAAATAATCATTTACTATTACTATTAAGGCATATTATACATGTTGTTTAAGTTAGAAACAATTTGTGCATGGTATTAACTTACATTGAGTATAATATCTAGGAAAATCACTATACTAAGGATACTAACTAGGTTACTATTATTTATGAACTTATAAAATATATTTTACTTGATAATATCTAATAGCTTCTCTGTATCATCGTAGGATAGACTTTGTAGTGTGAGTTTAATAGCAGTTTTACAATTATTATAGTTAAGTGCGTAAAAATTAGACATTGAATTTAGTCTGTTGTATAGGAACGGACCAAGAAAAAGATAAAATTTGTTCGTAAAGGCAAATTTTAGGGTTGTTGGTTGAGGGCAAACATTATCATTCCGTCTCTTATTAGTAAACTTAGTGCTGTAGGGAAGGGCTGCGTGCTGTCTTAGCACTGTGTTCATTATAAATAGCTGCCGGACTGCTAACACATCACAGGCCTCGTATAGGAGATTAGTAGGGAAAATGAAAGGGCGAAAGGTAGCCACTTTAAGTATTGCTCTTTGTGCTCTTTCTACTGTTAGTAACACTGTCTTACCCGCTCCACCCCAAGTGGTAATGCAATAAGTTAAAATCGATTGACACAGGGCAAAGTAAACTTGTCTAATTATATTATGATCTGCAATATGGCGTAGCTTTTTAAAGATAAATGTTTAGACCAATATCTAAACATATAGATATATTGGTTATTATTATAAATGTCCTGCATTTTTTCTACTATTAAAATATACTACTGTAAGTTATTTTATACCATTGGACTTGCAACACTGTATCGTTCATTCCATATTTTGTGTTATGGCAATAATACTCTTCTTCTGTTTCTACGACTGATATAACGAGCAAGTTCCGAGTGTTAAATATTGTAATTTAATTATAATAAACACCAATCAAACGTTCTCACGCATTTTATTTCGTACATGCGTGCTGTGGTCCTTCGAGAAGTAATTAAAATCAGTGCCGGGCAGTATAACGCGCGAGTTTTCGTGGAGTTCCCTGTTGGCCGAGGACGGCTTGCCATACAAGTCGCCAAAGTTGGGCTATTATTCCTGGCCCGCAACTTCGTTCTATGCTATAATAGAACGAAAATACAAGAAGCATCATCAAGAAACGGCAAGAAAATCATCGTTTTATCGTGTGATTACGATAATCTGATCATCGAGTTTGGCTTTTATTCAAACACCCTCATTCTAAAATTGAGAGGTTTGTACGAGTGTGTTGGCTGCATTGGAGATTGGTGGTCATACTCCTGTCAATGTCAGTGAGCGACTTGCCCGAGCTGTCAGTCATTCACTCTTCGAAACTGTCAATGTCAGTGAGCGACTTGCCCAAGCTGTCAGTCATTCACTCTTCGAAACTGTCAGTGTCAATCTGTCAGTCAGGTGTCATAGTGAAATCGGTTGGTTGTTTGTAAACAAAGCTCCGAGTTATAAAAGTTCTTCAAAGTGCAAGTTTTAGCTTATAAGAAAGTGCGGGGGTGTTCGCAAATCGTAGAAATTAAGGCGTTTCGTCGTAATTACGTTCTACAATGGCGGAGTCCAAAGAAATACTGCGTAAACATCGTCTTCTTCGTGGCCAGTGCAAGGCCACGATCACGCGTATTGAAACATTCGTCGATGACCCCATAAGTTTTGCATCTGCTACGGTGGATATACTGGAGGCGCGTAAAGAAAAGCTTATCAGTGCGCTCAAAAGCTACGAGGCAGTGCAGTTGGACATACTAAGTATTGACGAAAGCGACTGCGAGCAGGTTGGTCCCATAGAAGAAAAATATTATTCTGTGCTTGCTAAAATCAATGCCTCTCTAAAACAAATAGGTAAAAAGTCTGTCTCGGAATGTCACAATGTTTCTACTTGTAAGTTACCAACTATTGATATAACCCCGTACGATGGAAAAGATTTCACAAAATTCAAGCCTTTCTATGACTTGTTTATGGCTGTTATAGATAATAACAGATCTTTGTCCGATGTTCAAAAATTGTTCTATTTAAGAAAGTATGTAACAGATGATGCTTTGGCTGTCATTGTTAACTTGCCGCTAGTAAATCAGTCTTACAGAGAAGCATTAGATTTATTGAAAAAACGTTTTGATAACAAATCACGGTTGATTGGAAGTCACATCAACATTCTATTAGATTTACCTACAATGCAAAAAGGCACTGCAGCCTCTATAAGGTCTTTTGTGTCAGAAGTGCAGCAACAGTTGCACGCATTGAAAAATTTTGAACAACCCATCGATAAATGGGACATGTTGCTGATTTCCATTCTATCCAGAAAATTAGATCAAATTACAAATAGGGCTTACCAATTAGATAGAAACATAGATAAAATGCCTTCCATGGTAGATTTCTTAAGCTTTCTTGAAAAGCGCGCTATAGCGTTAGAAGATAGTTTGCCCCCTAAGAGTACTTGCTATGAAGGTACAGGTAGATTCTATAAATCTACACCCTCGAAGGTGACCAATGTTGCCTCACAAGTTAAAAAATTGTGTGCAAAATGTAACAAAGGTGAACATCCCCTTTTCAGCTGTCCGGAGTTCAAAACAGCAGCATTAGAGGACCGGCAATCATTTGTGCGGGACCATGAGCTATGTACCATATGTTTAAAAACACACAGTGGAAAATGTAAGTTAACTTTTAAATGTAAATTATGTAAACAAGGACACAACACATTATTACACGAAGAAAAAATCAGTCCGCCTAGTGCGACGGCTGTGACTTTGTTGTCAAACCCTGTTTCCAATAATATCTTACTACCAACTGTAAAAGTTAATGTGTTAAATCAACTTGGTGAAAAAATCTCTGTCCGAGCATTGCTAGACACTGGCAGCCAGGCATCCTTTGTTACAACAAACCTTATAAACAAACTAGGGTTGATTGCTATAAATCAACACCATAATATTATAGGTATAGGTAATAACCCAACACAAATAAACAAACTTGTGAAATTAAGTGTGCTTTCATGCCACAGTAATGTAAAATTTAACTTGAAATGTCATGTAGTAGACAAAATAACTTCAAAGTTGCCCCAACAGTTGATAAATGTATCCGAGTGGAATTTACCCAAAAATATAAAACTTTCAGATGATGAATTTAATATCCCGGCTGAAATTTCTTTATTGCTGGGTGCTGATATTTATTTCAATGTTTTATTAAATGGATGCATAAAAATTCATAACGGTCCTGTGTTACAAAATACCCTATTTGGTTATGTAGTTGGTGGCAACATTCCTGAAAAAATGTGTAATGAAGTAAGTAATACTGTTGAAATTGTATCCAATTTTGCCATACATGATAACATAAAATTAGAAAAAGTAATGGAAAATTTTTGGCTTTCTGAAAAATTACCCGAACCTGCAAAACCGAATTGTGATGAGTTACAAAAGGCTGAAGAAAGTTTTCAAAGCTCAATGAGGCTCAAAAATAGTCGGTTCTATGTTGACATGCCTCTCATCACTTCTCTGGATGAATTGCAGCTCGGTGACTCATTTTCAGTTGCCTACCAGAGATTTCTAATGTTAGAAAAAAGATTTAAAACAAAGCCTTTGTTACTAGAGCAGTATAAATTATTCATAGATGAGTATGTACAGCTGGGACATGCTAAGGAGGTGGATATTGCGAAATATGATATTGAAAGAGATCCTGTTTATTTTCTAGCACATCATGCTGTTATCAACGAGGCTAGTAAGACAACCCGACTTCGTGTTGTGTTTGACGGGAGTATGAAGTCTCGAAACCAGGTGTCCCTCAATGACGTCATGCTGAATGGCCCCGTGGTACAGAGTGAGCTTTTTGACATTCTAATATTATTCAGGACATACCTATACACATTAATTTGTGATGTTCAGAAAGCGTTCCGGAATGTTTTTATTAACAAACATCACACTTGCCTTCAAAATATTCTGTGGCGAGATGACCCGAGAAAGCCTATCAGCTGTTTAGAGCTACAAACTGTTACTTATGGACTAAAAGCTTCTACATTCTTGACCACTCGATGCCTACTTGAGTTAGCTCATCGCTATAAAGGTGAATTCCCACTAGCCGCTCAAACAATGAGTAAAAATACGTATGTTGATGATGTCTTGGCTGGAGCTGATGATGTAGAGAAAATTCATGAGCTGAAATTTCAGTTGGTAGAGCTCCTCAAGTTAGGTAGTTTCTCTTTACACAAATGGTGCTCAAACTCACCCATGGTTCTAGCTGACATTCCTGATGAGCAAAAGCAATTTGAAAATATAGATATGAGTAGAGATAATTTAGTCAAGACTCTAGGTTTAATGTATAACATTACTTCAGATACATTCACTTTTTCAAGCCCTAATTTAGATGAAGGGCATAAGTTAAATACAAAAAGAAAAATACTGAGTTTTATAGGAAAAATATTTGACCCGCTCGGCTTGGTAGGCCCAATAGTAGTGGTAGCCAAAATATTCATGCAAGAGTTATGGTCTATGCAAATAGGATGGGACTCTATAGTACCCAATGACCAGTTTCTATACTGGACCAATTTCCTAAATAAACTAAAGCTTATGGGCAACATTACAGTAAATAGGTGTGTAAACAGTAAAGAAATTTCTTCTGTAGAGTTGGTGGGGTACTCTGATGCTTCTATGAAAGCATATGGTTGCTGCCTATATGTGAGAATTCAAAAAATTGATGGTTCAGTGCAGACAGAGTTACTCTGCTCTAAGTCCCGTGTTGCTCCGCTAAGTAAAAACCTTACAATTCCCCAGCTTGAACTCAATGGTGCTCTTCTTTTGTCCCAACTGGCACATAGAGTCGGTAGAGCATTGATGGGTAGGTTCTTCAAGGTAGAGACATTTTTATATAGTGACTCGCAAATCGTGCTAGCTTGGATAAAATCAGGCAATGTGAAGTCCAATGTTTATGCTAATAATAGAGTCAATCAAATTATAGAGCTGACTGGTAAAACCCAGTGGGGTTTTGTTAGGACTGGTGACAATCCTGCTGATTTATTGTCAAGGGGAGTCTTGCCGCACAAACTGCAGCAAAACCAGCTATGGTGGCACGGGCCAACCTACTTATTAGATCAAAAGTATACACACACTAGCATAGAAAATGTTGTATTGGCTGATTCACCCCCACTCGTTGTGGAAGAAAATGATGAACAAATTATATCATGCAATGTTTCAAAGGTAGAGTCATCCTATTCAACAAAATTATTTGAAAAATATTCTAATATTTATAAATTACAGAAAGTGATAGGCTTTATTTATAGGTTCTATAATAACTGTTCAAAAAATAAAGTTACAATAAAAGACAGAGACCTAAAGCCTCAGGAGCTACGTGACTCCATGTCAGTCATAGTGCGTTGCACTCAAAGGCAATATTTCGGTAGAGAGGTAGAGTTACTTTCTGCTGGTAAAATAATAAAAACAGGAATAGGTAGTCTTTTTCCCTTCCTTGATAAGACAGGTGTTCTTCGGGTAGGAGGTAGACTCCATAATGCCATGGAGATGTCGTTTGATAAAAAACATCCCACTATTCTTCCAAAGAACGCGCACATAACAAATCTCATAATTGAAAGGGAACACTTGCGACTTTTGCACGCGGGTCCCAGACTAGTTTTGAGCTCTCTCACACAGAGGTATTCGATAGTAAGTGGCATAAGGGAGGTCAAGAAAGTGGTACGCAAATGTGTCAAGTGTTTTCGAATAAAAGCTGAGGCTGCTAAACAGTTGATGGGCTCCCTCCCGAAGGAAAGAATTACGGCGTCCAGGCCATTTCAGCATGTCGGCGTTGACTTCTGTGGACCCTTCGACATGAAGGTTGCTAGGGTTAGAAAGCCTATCGTAAAGAAATGTTACATCGCGCTTTTCGTTTGCTTTGCTATAAAAGCAATCCATGTAGAGCTAGTATCTGACTTAACAACTGAAGCCTTCTTAGCATGTCTCAAGCGCTTCATCTCGAGGCGTGGCATGCCCACAAACATATTTTGTGATAACGCTAAAACCTTTAAGGGAGCGGCAAATGAAATGAAAAAATTGTATGACTTACAGTCTTCCAAAGTTCACAGAGATAATGTTAATGGGTTTTGTACACAAAATTATATAACATTCAAATTTATACCCAGTTATTCGCCTGAATTTGGAGGATTGTGGGAAGCAGGTGTCAAAAGTGTGAAACACCATTTAAAGAGAGTAGTAGGAAATCTATGTTTAACATATGAGGAGCTCAATACAGTCATTGTACAAATCGAAGGGATTCTGAACTCTAGGCCTCTACTCTCAGTAAACTCAAGTGATTGTAGTTATTTAACTCCAGCACACTTTCTAATTGGAGCAGCTTTGGCTAGCTATCCTGAAGTTGATCTCACAGATGTTTCAGTTAATCGTTTGAAGTTTTGGAATCTTTGCACTAAATTAAAACAACATTTTTGGAAATTATGGTCTAATGACTATTTAACACAGCTTCAAAGCCGCCCCAAGTGGAAATATCCTCAACCAAACCTCAAAGAAGGTGACTTGGTTATTGTAAAAGATTTTAACACAGCTCCATTAGAGTATAACATGGCCCGTATTGTAAAAACTTACCCTGGTAGGGATGGTAGAGTAAGAGCAGCCGATGTATTAATGAAAAACAAAGTGTATAGAAGGTCTGTAAAACGACTCTGTCAACTACCTGTAGAGTAAGTTAAAGCCGGCCCCAATTATGTTTAGACCAATATCTAAACATATAGATATATTGGTTATTATTATAAATGTCCTGCATTTTTTCTACTATTAAAATATACTACTGTAAGTTATTTTATACCATTGGACTTGCAACACTGTATCGTTCATTCCATATTTTGTGTTATGGCAATAATACTTTTCTTCTGTTTCTACGACTGATATAGCGAGCAAGTTCCGAGTGTTAAATATTGTAATTTAATTATAATAAACACCAATCAAACGTTCTCACGCATTTTATTTCGTACAATAAATATTAACTTACGCACTCTACCACATAAGACTTTTATGTGGGGCTTAAACGTAAGATTATCATCTAGTATGATACCTAAGTATTTTATTTGATTAGTACTTTTAATCACGGGACACAAGCATTGGGTGTTGTTAGGGCTATAGCAATGATGTGCGTATAATTTAGTGTTGGTAATTGTTGTCGTCTGTTTGCGCATCGAAAACTTAGTATAATTAGTCTTCTCAGCATTTAATGTTAGTAGGTTGTGCTGCAGCCATTTGTTAACCTCATTGAATCCATTTTGCGCAAACTCGAACACTTCCTCATCGGAATCAGCAGAAAAAAGGAGGGCAGTGTCATCAGCGTATGATATAATTGTGCCGTGGTCTAGTTTTAAGTTACAGAGATCGTTAATGTAGATCAAAAAAAGGGTTGGACCCAGTATACTTCCTTGGGGAACGCCGAAGGATGTATTTTCCTGATAATCGCTCAGGACACTGCCAACTCTCAAACATTGGGTGCGGTGTTCTAGGTAGCTAGTAAAGAGCTTTAACTGAATGTCTCTGATTCCTAAAAGTTCCATCTTGCGCAAAAGAATAGGTATTGAAACTGTGTCAAAAGCTTTAGCAAGGTCGAGGAAAATTCCTACTGTGTGTTTTCCCTTGTCAAGTTCTTGAACGAGATAGTTGGTCAGGTGATGTACAGCATCGGCAGTGGAAATATTAGGTCTGAATCCAAATTGAGTCTTAGACAAAATCAGTTTATCCTCCAGGTAATTCACCAACCTTTGATTAATAATTTTTTCTAATATTTTAGATACAGAAGACAGTAAAGAAATTGGTCTATAATTTGTAAGTTGGTCTTTACTGCCAGATTTGTACACTGGGACAACTATAGCTTTTTTGAGACATGCCGGGAAAACACCAATAGATAAGCATTTGTTGAAGATGTGTGTCAATGGGGGGATTAAAATGTGCCTCAATTGTTTTAGTATTTTAGTTGAGATATTGTCCCAACCGACTGCACAGTCGTCCTTTAAACTCATGACTATCCTTTCTACCTCGGTTTCATCAGTCTCTAGCAACACAAAGGATGTCAGAGCATTGTGATCCGAGGGAGCTGCATATTTTTGCGTTTGTAGATGGCCTTGAGCTCGTTCTGCCAAACACTTACCTACATTTACGAAGAAAGAATTTGCAGAGTTAGCTGATTGCAAATTTGATGCATGCAATAAACACGAAGATGACTCATGTGATTTTGACGTGTACGTAACATTTTTAATATGATTCCAGAGTTTTTTACTATTTTTTCCCGCGTTTTCAAGTGCAGTTTTGTCGTAGTTAGTTTTGACTTTACGTAAAAGATCATTACAAAAGTTACGGTAACGTTTATACTAATTAAATCACTTATGAAAGACTGATGCTGTATATTATATACTAGATGTTGCCCGCGACTTTATCCGCCTTTAATTTTTGTAAGTATTTTGTAAGTTTTATTCTCGAGACAAATCCAAAAAATAAAACTCATAAAAATTGATGCAGTCGTTCTCGAGTTATAAATGTTGAAGCTAACTCGACTTTGTTTCTTAGATAGATAAAATCTTACCTGTAAGAAAACTATTGTTATCTTCATTAGTTTTTCGTAAGGTTGCAAAATTAACCTATTAATTAAAGCACCGAAAATAACAAATTACCTAAGATAATTCTGAAGGATTCTCATAAAAGTAGAATCAAATGCTAAAATAATGTTACCTTCGATACTATTTGAATATGGGCAATATCGGAAAGTGGAAAAATAATAAAATTTATATTTACATAAACACAAACAACTAATACTCTTTTGCGCTAGTTATGAAAACGTTTATACTCGTATTATTGTCAAAGATATGTACGTAAGGGCGAGGTTCAATAAGCGCGAATAATATAAAAACGGACTGATTTCATTTCCCAAGTTTTATGTGTATTGTTGTATATTGTTGTGTATTGTTGTGTATTGTTGTATATTGTTGTATTGGTGAACAGCGCACATGCGACCGCCTCCGCGTTTCCGATACAATACATCTCCAAACCATACGAATCGAAGCCTTCATAAATTCACAAACTTTTTATATTTTCCCCGCATCACTTGTTTTTATCTTTGTCACACTGTCACGCATAATAATGAGACATTATTGTTTTAACTGGTAAGTTAGGTCTTTTTAGTCAGTAGCTAACTTTTTTTTAGTCAACCGATTTCGATGAAATCATGCTTAAGTTTTAATTCAAACTTAATCAAACACAATCCCTAAGTTTTTACTCAAACTTATCTCAATATATTAGTGAAAATTGCATTCGATTTGGTTCAACAGTTGTGGTGATTACCGTATACAAACGCACAAACAGAAAGACAAACAGATATTTTTTTAAACCTTTGTTTTCGGCTAAGTAGCGTCCTGGATTTATTTTAAAATATCATAAGTACAAACACGACTCTCAATGATTTTATTTATGTCTATTTTATTATATACCTCTATAGGTATATAATAAAATAGACATAAATAAAATATATGTTATATAGATACATAATATAGACGATAGATGTGTAACAATTAACTCGCGAAATCTAAGTTTAATTTAATGAATGAGGTCGAACACGAGAATTATTCTGTAAATAATTGGAATACACGTAACAATAATCAATTTGATAATTTCACATGAGCAGCTTCCAGCCAAATGCAGTACCTACCGTACCATGTATATCCACTATATATAATGTATCCATTTACTGAAACCGCTGAACTGAGTACCCTGCTAACAGCAGACCATCAATTTATTTACATAAATCCTAGAATTAGTCTCTAACTTAAAGTTGAATATATTTTTAGCTAATAAGTAATAAAATTATTTAAAAAAACATGATCACAACCCAGGCTCGGCAGATATCGCCTCAGATCCCTAGTTACTTTAACTATTTGAAGAGATAGGATATCTTAGAGGGTAAAAGGCACGTCCAAACACAATTGTCACATGCCCACATTTTGCACAGTAGTTAGTCTTCTATTAATCACATGCAGCAGACATAAATATTAATTTTATTCACTCAGGCGATTGATTTTACGTGATCCTTGAAAAGTTATTGAATAACTATTTCGAAGTTTGCGGTCCTGCCGCGGGGTTGTGTGTACACTGTAGTATACCGAGGCCACCAGACGCTACGTCAACAAGGGGAAGTTTGCGCAATCAATTTGATTGTGTAAGTATTCTGTACATTAATCAAGAACTTCACTTCAAACTTTAGAACTGAGATCTCCTTAACCTCTCATTTTACACTTTATTAACGTGTAGTTCCCTTCTATGATTACAAACAAAGTTCCTACTCGGAGTAACAAATTATATATTCGTCCGCGTGTATGAACCGTAAGCTTTTAACTTGACTTATTGCAGTGTCTGGACAGAGAGATAACACCCTCACAACGTAATGTAAATAAGTCAACGCAAACAAAAGAATTTTAAAACGTTTATAGTTAAGTATTTATTTTAATATTTAGGAAGAGCTATGTGATGAGAAATGTTTAGGAAGAGCCGCAGAGTTCAATGGTTTTATACTAGCTAATGCCTGCGGCTTGGCCCGCGTAGATGGTTATCGCGACTTAAAAACTTGTTAAATTATGGGTATATATTAAAACCTTCCTCGAGAACCACTCTATCCATTGGTGAATACAGTATGAAAATCGGTACAGTAATTTTTGAGTTTATCGCGAACAGACAGACAAATGCGGCGGAGGACTTTGTTTTCTAATATGTAGTGATGTAGTGATTGTTCGATAAAATACTATAAATAAATAGTATTATTATTATTATTATTAAACTGACCAAGCCTAGCTGTACCTTGCAGCATGCCTCTCAGACTGCCGGGTTCCGTGTAAGACACCCGTGACGTCACGGGAACTTGCAAACAAGTTGAAATTTTCAATTTAACTTGGAGTTGGCTCAGGTCGCTCGATCGCGCGCCGTCTCAAACAATTACAGCGCGGCGAGCGCCTCATGCGCTGTCTTCCAGATAACTTGTCGTACAGTTATGTTACTCGTAGGTACATAGTTATAGGTACATAACGGAAAATTATTAAGGAATGCCAAAAACGTATATTCCGAAAATATAGGTTTACTTAGATCCTGCGTGTTTCGATAGCGGAACATAATTTTTCTTTTATCTTATCGGCGATGGGCTTGCAACCTGTCACGTACAATACTAATCACTGTGCAAAATGTGGTCATGTGCCAAATAACATGTTTGAAAGTGCCTCTGACTACTCCCTTTTAGATATCCTCAAAGTTTTAAGTAACTAGAGATCTGAGGAGATATCTACCGTGCCGAGGAATTACAGACGTGGTTATCACTATAAAAAAACCTATTTTTATTTTTTTTATTTTATATCCCATACGTCTGAAGCCTTTTAAACTACTAGCACCCGCGCGCAGCTCTGCTCGCGTGGTACCTATCTGGATAAAGTTAGTAGCCTACGTGTTATTCCAAATCATAAACTACGCATATTCTAAATTTCATTTAGATCCGTTTAGCCGTATAAGCGTGATTGAGTGACACACGTCCATGCATCCAAACTTTCGCATTGATACGAGTAATATTCGTATCATATTATTAATGAATACTAATTGAATCTATTTCACGAGTGTTTGGTCTCTGCGCTGGTTTGGGCACTTAGTTCATGTGGAAGCTTTGCAAACTAATTTAAACTATATTATACCTAAAACAAAATTTTCGTTTATCTAATATTACGCCGCGGTTTTGGCCACTTAGTACGTTGAACCATAAACGTAATTACCTTTAACCGCATGAAAATACTATAATAAAGTTCGTGCAAAAGAATTATCTGGTGTCACCCATGACATTGAGCGCTGGTGGTGCAGTGGTAGCACCCCTGCCTCACGATCCGAAGGTCGTGGGTTCAAACCTGGTCGTGCACCGATGAGTTTTTCCATTCGAAAAATTTATGTGCGCAATGCCAGTGCTCTTAAACGGTGAAGGAAAACATCGTGAGGAAACCGGCATATCCTAGAACCAAAAATTCGAAGGTGTGTGTCATAGGTTTAGTATTCTTATAAGCGGCGATGGGCTTGCAACCTGTCACGTACGGAATACTAACTACTGTGCAAAATGTGGGCATGTACCAAATGTCATGTTTGGACGTGCCTCTGACTACCCCCTTTAGATATCCTCAGATAGTAAGATCAGTAAGATCTAAGTAACTAAAGATCTGGAGGAAGATATCTACCGAGCCCGTGAATTACAGTCGTGATCATATATATATTTTTTTTTTTTTTATCCATGACATAGGGTACAAAATGACATGGGTAAGAAAGGAGTGAGTACTGAGATGACGAATGATAGAGAGAAATGGAAGAAGATCACATGTTGTGTTGATCACACGTAACGTGGGAAATAGGCAAGAAGATGATGATGATGATGAAGGTACAAAATGCGCAACTTGGTTAAATAGTGTTAAGAGACCAGAGGTCACTACAGACAAGCGTGCTTTAGGAGCGACTGCATCTCCGTGGCTTCAGCAAACTTTAAATCTGACACACTACTATCATATAAAGCAGTGTTTGATGATGGAAAACTAGCTTTGTACTAGTATCTGTGGGTCCTATTGTCTACGGAAACTAATTAAGGTTACTTTAAATGTGAATTTGAATAATATTTGAAAAATGTGCCAAGAATAATATTAAGATGTGCTGCTGACTACCTCCATTTATATATTCTCAAGTGTAAGTTGTTAGAAATCTGAGGAAAATTCTACTTAGCCTAGGGATTTATTCCAGGGCCCTCACCACGAATTCATAACACATTACTGAATTAGTATTACATTATTTCATACCATGACCTATGCAAACTGTATGGAAATAGTGACGTTTCTATAATGGAATCGTTACGGAATCGTTCTGGAAGAATTCGTGGTTAGGCCCCAGATTATATTTTGTTTTTAAATTTTTTTAAGAAACAATATTCTGACGTCATGTTTAGTGGTGTTTATCGGCCTCATCTAGGCTAGTATAGTATCAGACTCACCTCAGCCCCCCCCCCCTGACCCTCGCCCGCACGATGCCCTCATATCTCGAGTCATCTAAGTTAGACGACACAATCTAACTTGACACTTACGTTGTGCCGTCCTGCGAGACACGCCAAGGACAGATTAATTGATAAAGTGCAGGAGAATTATCTAAAGGAATAGGATTAAGCGGATGCACTTTGGCTTATGAAATGCTCTTTGAGTCGGTAATCGTTTTATGACGTTCCCCAATCAAATTAAAAACTTTATTTTGTGTCACAAATACAGAAATCAAACATCCTACTAATATTATAAACGCGAAAGTTTGTGAGGATGTCTGGATGTATGTTTGTTACTCTTTCACGCTGAAACGGTTGAACGGATCTGGATGAAAATTAGTACAGGGATAGATTATAGTCTGAAATAGATATACGGTTCCCGTGGAATAGATTTGTTTTTGTTTATCAAGGTACCACGCGGGCAAAGCCGTAGGCGGAAGCTAGTAATGTAAACTGATACTAATTATGACAGCAAAAAGGGTCGTCGTTCAGCTGTATACTACAGTAGCGCTAGCGACTGGTGCTGCTATAACGCTGGGTAAGGACCAAGAATTCATAATACATTACCGAATTAATATTACATTGTTATTTCGTGCCATGATCTATGCAAATTGTATTGACTTCAAGCTTCAAATGCGACGTTTCTAAAACGGAATCGTTCTGGAAGACTTCGTGGTAAGGCCCCAGGTGTTACCCGAATAACAGTAAATATTGTCGTTAAATTCACATAAATTTACACTTTGTATTGTTTGCTAGTATGATTCCCTGTGCATCGTATTGCATCAGATATTTTGACGAGCTTCGAGTCGCGTACGAGTATCGAACGGTCGCCCGCAACCTTGTAGTGAGGTGCACTTTATAGCCTTTGTGCGCTTAAACAATGTTACAGCAATAAACGAACGAGAAGTTTTCCCTAGCTTGGTTTACATTGTTAGTATTTTTATTTTTGTTTTTTAAATAAGTAATCCGGTAAATATCCGCCATAGCGAGATTTATAAAACGGTATTTTGTAAAATGGAAACTTGTTCTCAAATTCACACGCGTTGCAAGTACTTATTTCATGGTGTCCGAATCGACAGTAACAAAAATATCAATTGGGACACTTTGTCCCAGTAAATTTTGTCCGAGTCGTCAGCAACCCCTTAAATAAAAAGCGCCAACGCTTTCCAACCACAGACTATATCTAGGTATTATATATCTTAATCCGTTCAGCCGTCATTCAATTGGAAAATTAAAAAATGTAATGAAACAAAAACTGTCTCGAAATATTATAATATCAGAATACTTAAATGACAATAAAGCTTGGGACGAATCAGTTCTATCTCTGCTAGGTGTCCCTAACAACATTAACTAGGATCAAACAAAAAAAGCGCTAGGCCCAGCGAGTTTGTTGTCAGTTCTTCTCGGACTGGGGATAGGACTGGAATTGGCACCTAGACTCACCTAGTGGTAAGTAAGACGATTCAAAATGATCCCTGGGATTTTATTGAATACTAGCTTTCGCTCGCGGCTTTGCTCGCGAGGTACCTACATAAAATATAACCTATGTTACTCAGGGATAACGTAGCATTCTAATGGTGAAGAATTTTTGAAATCGGACCAGTAGCTTTTGAGTTTATTCGTTACAAACAAAAATACAAACATACAAAACTTTCCTCTTCAAAATATTAATATTATAGAAAGAGATTTTGTATTTTGACTTTTGATTCATATACAAAAATTTCTGTTATCAATAGGATAGGTTATGATTATAGCCACATTTTTTCCCCGCTTCGACAGACACGCGACCGGCTGCATTTCAATCGTAAAATGTACAGTTACAGTTGTTGTTATACAGTGGCTGGTACAGTCAATCTGATAAATAAGTAGTGAGGTACATGTGTCCCGGCGCGCTGGCCCCGCGCCAGGGCCGGGGCCGGACTCGGCGACTCCGCACGAGCTGTCAACGTATTGTTTGTTTGATTTAGGGGGGATGGCCGACTTCTTCCAACAGATGATGTATGGGCTTATCTAGTAATACCACGAGCCTCTGATATAGCACCGGCTGTTGTATTACTGCCGTTATTATGGAAATGACGCTGTAGCGATACATTTGATGTGAGGATAAGATGGCGCAAAGTTCTATTGAAAATATTATTACAGACACTAAAATACCTCGGTGCTACACGTTCTGTCTTCAGTGTTATTTTCGCTGTAAAATTTCTCGATAAAATTCCATTGCAGCGAAGACAAAAGGTATTTTAGAACAATATCGGTGACCGCGGGAGCCGACAAAAAGACAGCTCGCTTCCGCCGGGGCCGGCGCCACGCCGGGGCGCGCGGGAACGCGTGATTACATTTTGAAGGCTTTTGTTTCAGATTTCTGATAAGTTGTACAGCTTTTCTGTTTGACGAAGTAAAGAGCGCGGGCTCCTTGTGCGGCTGGAATGACACGAATACCACTTCGTTGAGTATTCGTAACAGTAACAGAAATATCGATAGATTGAATAAAAGCAAATTGTCATTAGCCGTAGATATTGAGGTGCCAAATGCCGCAATACTCGTCCATTGTTCCAAAGCCAAGCAAATGATTCGGAAAGCCATTACGGCTGAGCACCTTCGAGTGAGCCTCGAGAATAATGACAGCTCAATTAATCAGTGGCGAGTGGCAAAAACTCGTCTCGCCGCTGGATTGATGGAGACGGTGACACAAAATTTCGAGTATCTCGTAAAAACTTCGACCGTCTTGCTAAATTTTTTTTCTAGAAAACTCTGAAAATGCTATTAAGGGTCGGTTCACGCGTTCAACAGTCGTTGAATGCGTGAACCGACCCTTCAGTCAAACGGATCAGAAAGAAATTTGGCATATATATAGATTATAGTCTGGAATAACACATTGGCTACTTTTTATCACGGAGAAATTTACGGTTCCCGTGGGATAGATTTTTTTTTTTTTTTCAATGTACCACGCAGACGAAGTCGCGGGCAGAAGCTAATAATAAAATAAAATAATGTGGCAAAACGATCGACGCATCTTCCGTCAGATGTGAACCGATCCTTAAGCGCGGCTTTTCATAAGCTGCGTCCAACAGTATTACGACCGTCATAATGGTTTACCGCGAATGGAGAAACAGAATCTGTTATTGGCACTACAGGTTTAACTTTACCCGCCGTGGGATCACGAACTTTGAGCGTAGAGTCCCATTGCGGCTGCGAGCGTATTTAATGAACGTCCCACTTTAATAACTGAACCTGATAATGTCACACACCAGTATAAACCAGAAGTTACGAAGTGTAACTTTCGTGTGACGTCTCAAAACATACAAAAAACAAAACAAACGTGAACACGACGTAATTTCCGGGCTCAGTAGGTATCTTCTCAGATCTCTAGTTACTTAAAGAGGGTAGTCAGACGCACGTCCAAACATGATATTTTAGAAAGATTAATATTCCGTACGTGACAAGCCTATCGCCACTTATAAGAATACTATCTATGACACACACCTTCGAATTTTTAGTTCTAGGGTATGCCGGTTCCGTCACGATGTTTTCTTTCACCGTTTAAAGGCATTGCACACGTATTTTTTTCTAATAAAAATTTGAATTTGAAATGAAAATTTGATCAAGGTTGAACCCACAACCTTCAGATCGTGAGGTAGGGGTGCTACCACTACACCACCAGCTCTTATAACATATTAATAACTCATACATATTATAACTTGGTCTATATCTAAGCCCATCAGCCGGTAAGATTGAAAACGGCTATGAATTCCCGTTGTTCACAACTCGTAATTAAATTAGCATGGATCAGTTATCTGGCGGGCTCGGCGAACTTACCGTCACAATCCGGATAAGGCACGGCTTCCACCAAAGCAGAAGAGAGGAGACGAGAGGAGATTGTGTTTGAATAAATCAGATTTCGTTATTTCCATATCTCTCCGCTTAGCTTCCGTGGAAATAGATCAAGCAAAGAGGAGAGGAGATGTCTCATTTTTCTATAGAATTTTGTGCGGTGAGCGACCAAGCGCGCGCCGCTTGCTCGCTCGCGCTTACAGAGCGGAGAAGTGTCTAGTCGGTCGGCTCAATCACACTCTGCTAGCTCACATTTGGATCGATCATCGGCCCAGCGAGTTTCTTGTCAGTCTTTCTCGGTCTGGAATTGTCTTGGATTGCTTAACACGCCGTTTATTTATGTTATAACATTGAAATCCCGCAATCTCTTTAATCTCTCGGTGACCAGCTATCCGAGAGGAGTAAATTGAAAAACAGCGCGCTGCTTGCGTATCATTGCAAGCAGCAAAATGCTGAATTTACTCCTTTTGCCTTAAATTACTTGTTTTTTTTTAAAATAGGTACTTAAGTGTAAATTTTTGATGATGTGTTTTTTTTTTTGGCAATAATCTATTTTCTATTCTATTCTATTCTATTCTAATTGACAACTAGAATCACCTAGTATGTAAGACGATTTAAAATGATTCCTGTGATTTCACTGAATAAAGTTATTTGAGTTTGAGTTTGAGTTTATCTCTCTCCGCTTTGACGGAAATAACCTGCCAGCTTTGCAGCACACGTCTTGTGTCTCTTCTCTGCTGTAGTGGAAACCGGGCTTTAGAATGTCGGCCAGTTCGTGTCGACTGTCACCTACGGGTTCGGAACTCGGCTTGCATTATACATGGCTGGTCATCTTCAGTTACAAACTCGGGCAAACAGTGGCCAAACTTAGTTCGTAGCTTTGATTATAACTGTGGAACACTAACTGACTATTAATAATTTGCGGTTAATTTTTAGTCAGTTAGTTTAGTACAGCCGACGGCCGCGTTTGAACTTGTGCTGGTTGGTGGGTGTTGGTGAATTTTCGGACAATATGCTTATCATGACTAATTTTTCTTTATTATTCTTTTATTCTATTTTATTTGGTTAACGGACAGTATCTTATAAACTAGATCAAACACAACTTAAATCGACTAATTACCAATGTTTTGGTTAGTTTCACTATGCTCGTATTCTTCATTATAGTATTTAAACTGTTTTTTTATTGTTATTATATAATTATAATTATGTTTTTATTTGAATTTGTTATTGATTTACTGTATTCAGAATGTATTTTGTAGTGTAATTATGTACTTTAATTTTTATTAGTTAGTGTAAGTGGTTTCTTTGTAACCGTTCTAATTAAATAAATAAATAAATTAATAAATAAATTCAACACCTGAATAAAAGTCCTTTTGCATTATATAAAACTAAAAAAACTAACTTATGTCCTAAAATCCACCTTAGAATAAAAAATAGTACATACATTTCTATGTACATCTAGCACGAGTACTGACATCTAGCAATAAACCACGGCTATTTTTCATGTCTTAGGTTTTAGTACACCTAGCGGTAACAAATCTTGATTTCCTAAAACCAGTGACAGTCTTCTGCTGGACGTAACTCCAGAATATTCGGGAGAATAAAACAACAATTAAAATAAAAAGGTAACGGCGCCTAACGTTAGCGCTGCGCAATAAAATCACGTTACAATCTCAGCTTCGAAACACCTTCCTCGCGAGATCGTAAACATCTAAGGTTATTATCTAATTTTCAGTTCATTACCATAAATTAGGCATCAAATTGTGAAACGTGTCTTATTACGTGGTTTATTGCGAAAACTCGCGGCAGTAAAGGAGAAATTACCTTGAGAAGAAAATTAAAATCTTCCGGAGGAGTTACGACTTTCGGAAATTTGATAAGTGCCGCGTTCATGGAGTAGTGGCGGGACTCGCCCACTGGCATTATCGGGAGCATTACCGGAGGGGGCGGTAATGACGTGCGACCAACTTGCGGTACCTTTAATTACAGTCCCTACAGAACGAAAATCTGCTTAAAAAGACCCATAAAATGTTCAGCACAAAGAAAATAGAAAAACATGATCACGACAGTAATCCCCAGGCTCGGTAGATATCTCTTCAGGCCTCTAGTTATTTAGATCTTTGAGGATATCTAAAGAGGTTAGTCAGAGGTACGTCCGAACATGACATTTGGCACACATGCCCAAATTTTGCACAGTAGTTAGTATTCCGTACGTTAGGTTGCAAGCCCATCGCCGTTTATAAGAGTAGCAATCTATGACACACACCTTCGAATTTTTGGTTCTAGGGCATGCTGGTTACCTCACAATGTTTTTCCTTCATGCCACGGACATTGCGCACATCAATTTTTCTAATAGAAAACCAGTGCATGATCAGGTTTGAACCCACGACCTTCGGATCGTGAGGCAGGGATGCTACCACTGTACCACCAGCGCTCTACATTCGACAGATTAAGAAAAACCCATCGACAATTTAATCCTACTAACCCATCTCAAAACAATTATGTAACGCAAAATACTCAGTAGCAGCTCATTCCCACGTTGGCAACACTGGAACTACGTACAATTACCAGCTAATAGAATTAGGCACGTCTTTGCCGTGAGGGGCAACATTAGTGGTATTTATTGCAGGTGCCGGCGATGACGTCATTACCGCCCGCCACCGGAACTACATTTGCGCCTTTCATTTGCGCACCGCCGCGCGCCGCTCGCGCAGTGGAGGCCGTTCAGTAGGTCAAGTCGACTGGAAATGATGGAAATAAGATTCATTTTTATAAACGCCTAGTTCAGTTAAGTGAGCTGATAAATAAAATCTTTGTTTTAATCAAGTTTTTTTTATAATGACTGAAGATAAAGTAAAATATATAAATAAATAAATATGATCACGACTGTAATCCCCAGGCTCGGTAGACATCACCTCAGATCTTTAGTTACTTAGATCTTTGAGGATATCTAAAGGAGGTAGTCAGAGGCAAGTCCAAACATGACATTTGGTACATGCCCACATATTTTGCACATTAGTTAGCATTCCGTACGTGACAGGTTGCAAGCCCATCGCCGCTTATAAGAATATTAACCTATGACACATACCTTCGAATTTTTGGTTCTAGGGTATGCCGGTTTCCTCGCGATGTTTTCCTTCACCGTTTAAGAGCACTGGCATTGCGCACATAAATTTTTCGAATGGAAAAACTCATTGGTGCACGACCAGGTTTGAACCCACGACCTTCGGATCGTGAGTCAGGGGTGCTACCACTACACCACCAGCGCTCTAAGATAAAGTAGCACTTAGTAAAATCTACACTAATATCAAAAACAGACTATAAAGAGGTAAAGTTTGTTTGTTTGTTTGTATGTAGGAGGTCATTTTTAGTTTGATCTTTTAATTCTTTCACCAATGTTTAGAATGAACTTTCAGGACAATGCATGAATCTATGCGAATATACTGAACGCTAGAACATGATTATCAAAATCAAGTTTTTCTTAAAGTTATTTAAATTGTATTTATATAAATTGAGTACTTACAAAAAATACTTTTGCTAATTTCTGTACTCGTCCCACTGGAGGTGCTACGCTATGGCCGGTGATTCTCCGTTATTGTAGTCGCTCAGTGCGGCCGCTCGGCACGCTACTTACATTCAATCTTCGTCAGGATTTCAAATTTGTACCCACACATTGAACTGGGACTTACTTGAAGCCTATATACACAGTCTGTGTTTAAAAAATAATTATCCTTTGCCGGTGAGTGAACTAATATTAAGAACAAATTGCTGTTCCGGGTAAACTTAATTAATTTTAGTAGAATTATAATAAGCGTGTACAATAAATCAGGGAAAAAATATAATGCACGGTATAATACCGTATAATACCCGTAGGCATGTTTGTTATTTCAATTTAATATTAAAACATGAACCTACAATATTGACTCGTGAGTTAAGTCCATTTATTATTAAAAATAAATTTACGTATGAGTTGTAATTATGTAGGTACTTACCTCAGTAAAATAACAAAATAAATGAAGAAAAAAACTCTTCAGTAATAAAAACTAAAGTAAAGAAATATTTGAAACGATCTTTGATCATAAAAACTATGAAATATCTGAATGAGTATAAAGTAGGTGTAAAAAACAAAGATAGTACTTACCTAATACTCGCTGTGAAATATTTTTTCAAGTAAACCTTCGAATTTCAAAGCCAGAAACAGCCAGGTATATTCCTTAGCTTTGACAGTAACGAATGAAAACTAAAATAAATTACATAAAACGTAGCTTTCTTCAGAGAAGTCAAAAGGGAGAAACACAAAAAGATGTAATTTGAAGAGGTTACTCTCTGAAGACTACAAACAGTAAAGCATCTCCGCCAAACGAGCGCAGAGTGCGGGGAGCAGGGCAGGGCGGGGCGGGACGCGGGGGCGCGTAAGCAAACTTTAGCAGGAATCACTGAATTCAAAAGAAGATTCAAAAGAAAAAATGATTCTTAGAAAAGACGATTCAAAAGAATTAGTGACACAATAAGACGCAGAAATTACTATTTCATAATCGTCATGATTTTGTTTCACCAATTTTCAAGGTTAAAAATCCTTGTGGTTATGTGAGGATAATATGATGTATTTGCATCCCAAAGTCTTCTTCTTTCTGCCCTTTTCCAACGCTATGGGGATCACACAATACGTTTTTTTTTTTTTTACATCCGTTATCTCAGTATTCACACCTTTCTTACTCATATCATCTTTCACACAGTCCATCCATCTTTTCTTTTTTTTTCTAAGTAGGTATTGTAAGGTATTGTGTAGAAACTGTAACATATAATTCAGTAGTAATCAAATTACAATCCTTGTGAAAAGACAGGAAAGGTTCATCATTATTTCAAGTTAGGATGATGGTTAAATCAAGTCATACCTACTTTCAGTGATCTGATCATACTTGTAACATTCGCTACAGCTTGCTCGTAATGTCTCCGCGACTAGTCCATTCACTTTACATTTTTAAAACGTGCCCAGCGGAGGCGGGGAGCGGGCTTAGTGCGGCCTGGCGGGGCGATTCCCCTGGATTTTCTCTTTTAACTGGGAATTTTATTTGAGCTCGGAGTGCTGGATCATCTTTGTGATGGGAACTCGTTATTTTTTTTCCGTAACACGTTGCATCAAGGTCGCTACCGTCTTTTTACGGAAGATGATGACGCATCAATTCATATTATATCTCGGATGATAACAATTGATCGAAGTTGCGTAACTGGTCATGACAGACAGTTATGAAAAACAAGAAGCTTTTTTTTTATTTCGTAACTGGTTCTGAAAAATTGTTAGGACCTACGATGGTGGGCCAAAGGGAAGCAACGCCGTTGGTCCGTAATGTGACGTCATTTTGCAGGTAGGTATAACGTTTCCATGCAAAGGCCCATCCAATTTCCCACGTCCACAGGTGACGCGCCATGTCTAATAGCTGAAATTCCTGAATCTCCATTTCACTGTAACTTTTCCATTTCTGCATTTCGTCGCACTGGTCGTCTCTGAAAGAGTTCAGCTTCTGGACGGGAGGTCTCGTAGGCAAACGACACTATTTATAACATTTAGAATCTCATTTCTGAGTTTGGAAAATTGTGACAAAATAAGTGTCCTTTTTACAACTTGCTGAGCCAATAGCAAGTTGTAAAAAGGACACTTATTTTGTGCTCACGTTTCGAGCATCAGCGTAATGTACGAACCTACCTACGAGTAAGTGCACTGTAGGTACTTATAGGATCGTACCTACAAAAAACTAGATTATCAGAACTATAAGGAAAAGTAATAATATTTTCATATTCTCCTTTTAACCTTTCCTAATATTCCCACGGACGGTACTCGTATGACTCGTGGTGAATTGAAATAGAAGAATTAGAAGATAACGAGATTTCAAAGTTACCTATAAAAATGATGTCCAGGGAAAAGAGGTTCTAGGTTGGGTGGAGGCTCTCAAATGGAATATTAACTGGAGCCCTAGCGCCGGCTCGTGCAGCGCAGCCTCTCAGGCCATTGTGACTTGATGAATGGAACGCTAGAGCTCAGTAAGCATCACTTTATTGCAACGAGATTACACAATTTTTATTTCCTTTGCCATATTTTAATTATTTAATACACACAAATAATTTACTGGCTTTTTCGTCTGGGGTTTTCCGATGTAGGAACGAGTCTTCCACTTTCATTCCCAGTCAGCCAATTTATTTGATTACTATAGTTTTTTTGTGTTCCATTACTCTTCTTTCATCTTTCAAAGTTCTGATAAATAGTCAATCTACAGACAACTCTTTTTTGATTATGTAGGTACCGTATAAATTTAAATCTCTTTAATGTGCATGTTAGAGCCATCTATCGGTTACTTTCTTTAGTAAACTGTAAGGTTCTCAAATTTGAATTCAAATCCAAACTTCCTAACCGAAAAGTTTCATATAGCAACTCGGAAACCACGGGTTTGGTGAGGATTTATAATGAGCTTCTAAGCTGTTTAGGCAGATGGCGCTGCGTGGGTAACAAAACAGTTTGATGACAAAGGTTTTTTATGTATCCATAAGTTGCCATTTATTTGTATGGAACTTAACAAGCCTTTGCATTTAATTCTAGCCATAAATTGTTAGTTTGCAAATCTTAAGATTTTGCAATTCAATAATCTTTGGAAACAATAATAGCCCTCATAAAAGTTTTATTTATTGAAATAATAAAACATTTTTTCATAATAATTTTATTTTCGTCATAAATAAATTACTTTGATTGTTGTTTTTCAACAAGATTTATTAAGGTGGTATACAACTTGAAATGCTTATCATAAAAAGTTGGTATAAAAATGATATTCATTATGATCAACTCTATTGTTACTGTACCTAACATCGATGAGGAGTGCTAGCACGTTTAGTTAACGCTTCCACTGACAGATGAACGTGTATTTCATAGTTGACATTAGTGTTTCGGCACTTTTCTATTCAGCAGCATTACAAAAAGCCAAATGGTTTGTAACATTCACTGAAGCTCAGAACTTACATTGATGAATATTTCAAATGGCAAGTAAACATTTTAACATCAACAGACTACTAACAGATTTACTCTACCGATAACGTCATACAAACACGGGGTTCTAAGGCAGTGTCATACTACATTACTTTTGAAGCAGAACACGGATTCTTAGAGAATATTAGTCAATCATAAGTAGGTTGGTAATTTAAGATTGTGTTGATTTATTTTAAACTAGCTTCCTCTCGCGGCATCGCCTGCGATGGACCTACATAAAATATAGCCTATGTTCATCCTGAAAGTTCATTCTATTCATTGGTGAAATAATTTTTTGTATCGGTCTAGTAGTTTCGGAGTCTATTCAATGCAAACATTTCTTCTTCATAATATTATACGAGATTAAGTTTATTTGGCTTATTTCTATTTAATTTGTACCCAACCGGGAATTACCGTGTTGGACGATGGAGAGGTGTTGGTTTGGATGTATTTGAAGCTACTAGGCTACCTCACTAAGGTACAGCGAAGCCAATGTCACGTGGTAGTACTAGCTAAAAGGCATCTTGTTTACGAGACATTATCATCTCGCCATTCTTTCACATAAAACATAAATATTTCTTAGGACACTTTTAACTTTAATTTTCCCTAACAGTTTTACCTATAAAACAATAAAAATAAGATTCCATAGGTATTATTAAAAAAACTAATAAAAAAAATTAAGCAGATATAATAATAATTTGAATTTGATTATTATTGTACAAAGGGGTTCGAACATTTTTCTATGGAAGCTGGGACGTCCACGCCCGCCATTTTGTATTAACACTTAATTTCAAGTAAGAATGTACTAACCCTAAAGAGTCATGTTTCCAAACTATTTGGAGTTGAAAATCGCGCCATTATGAAGAACAATGAAAATTATTCAAGATGGCGGCCGGACGTCATGCTACAAAATGATTGAATTTGAATCATAATATTATTCAAATGATATTTTTCAAATATAACCTATTAACATATCTTTCTATATAAAACTTTGATAAATAATAACATTGCAACAGTTATTTTTTAAAAGCATGGCTTTAAGTGAACGAACAGGTTCTAATTTTGCTTGCTTCGTGTTTTTGGCCGCAATAGTCGGTATCAAAACAAAGTATTCTCGCAGACTAGATTATAATCTACACAAAACTCGCAAAAAATAAAATTCTGCCAAAATTAAATGACGTCATCCGCATTCTCTACTGAATTTTACAATCCATACTATACATCTTTCTTTTTACAAGCCGTACACTTTCTAAATCGATATTGTATCACATTATTTATAATTACTAGTTATTAATATTATTACTTATTATGTAATATTAGCAATATTTATTACACAAATTTTAATAATTTAATGACTTAACAATGACTAAAATTTTGATATTTTAAAATTTCATCGATACCTGGACAACAATTTAAATTATTTTACGCCATCATCAGATAGCCACTAAATATCAGGATCAGATCTATCATTTTTCAATTCTACGCACGATGGTATTAAAATAGTTCAGTAATGTATTTATATCATCCGGCTATCGAACACAACAATGTCCATTCGGGTATTACAAAATCGTTCAAATCGCACGAGGACATTCCGATCTGCATCCAGAAGAACCGGTGATATTATGTTCGAGTGAACATTTCTCTCGTCACAACATTAAAAACCGAGCCGGTGGGTCTGAGTTAATACGAATCGCCACATCTAATTTGCATCGCGAATTTATCACTTCTATTTTTGAACACAAATCTCACTCGGAAGATATTCGGTTCCGTCACATCGCGCGCGTCACTCGTCGAGTTGCGGCAGACACAAATCTCACTGAGAAGATATTCTGTTCCGTCACGTTCCCTCCGGTGCTACACGTCGAGCTGCGGCAGCAGCGCGGCGCGGGGCAGCGCGCGCGGTGCCAGCGCGTCCAGCTCGGCGTGGTCGCGACGCGGCGCGCGGGCGGCGCCGGGCGCGCGCGCCAGCAGCAGCGGCACGGGCAGCAGCTCGGGCATCACGCTGTGGTGCGTCACCAGCGCCGACAGGGACGTGAACTCCTTCGTGAAACCCTCGAATGTCACAAAGTTACCGGTCATTTTTTGTAGGAGCTATTTACATTACTTTTGGGAATCAACTAATGATTCGAATAAAAAAATATACAGATGGAAGGCGGATTACTTTAATCCTTTACAATTTCATTAAAATTAGACATAGAGATAACCGAAAGGAATCAAATCGAACTTACAACAAACCACAGTTAACTTTAACATGAACTCAGGGTAATCACTCGTACTAACCAGGTAGGCACAATGACCCGCCAACAATCCTAATTATATAGATGTTCACTCGGCGAAGGCTCGAGCGCCTTACGCCCGCTTTTATAGGCGCGCTGTCTCCTACTACTAGTCGTCGGAGAATTCCACTAACATTACCGTCTTGGCAGAAATATAAAATAACTCTCGGTTCTCCTGTCGGTTTAACTCTAAACTTTAGGCCGCGATGCAGGTAGACTCACTTTGATTTTGTACCCTTTGGGCGTCCTGAGGATGAGGTAGTGCGCGATCCCGCTGGGCTGGAAGTCGCGCGGCACGCGCACGGACAGCGCGTAGCACCCGGCCTGCGTGGTGCTGCCGCGGACCAGGAATGCGCCCACCTGCTGGCTGCTCAGCACTTCCAGTGCTATCTGAAATTTATAATAAAACTAGCATCTGCCCACGGCTTCGCCCGTGTGGTAGCTTTAAAAACAAAAACAAATCTATCCCACGGGAACCGTACATTTTTCCGGGATAAAAAGTAGCCTATGTGTGCTATTCCAGACTATTATTTATATCTGTGCCAAATTTCATCCAGATCCGTTCAGCCGTTCCAGCGTGGAAGAGTAACAAACATTAATCCAGACATCCAAACATCCAGACATCCATACATTCTTACAAACTTTCACGTTTATAATATTAGTAGGATACATCAGTACATTTCCACCAGGCAACCAGGTACTGGGACTGTCCATCTCCGGTAAAAGACCTAGAGGGAGACAAAAACTACCTGGACAGCTGTGTTGGAACGAGACAAGGCATGCAACGTTTTCCATGATGACGTCATGGATAGGGCGAAGTGGAGGAAGAGTGTTAGGAAGGCTGACTCCACCACCATGTGGGATGAATAGTCGGGAAGAGAGAGAGAAATACATCAGTACATTTCCAAAGCATTAAGCCACCATGTAAATGAGAGGACATTTTTGTGCTACACTTTACCGTCTGCGCCGGTTTTTTGGCGCAGGCGGGTGGATCGTAATGTTCACACCTCTCTGGGTATTCCGTGTTGGAACCACGGCGCCTGTCGTAGCTCGGGCTCCGTCCGAGGCACGTTGTTGTTCCCGGAGCCGTGCGAGCCCGGGGCGCCGCAGGAGGACGCTCCCGATGATGATGATGTGGTCCGACTGCAATTTGCGGATGGACTGTTACTGGAATTAATACAAATCATTAAGGTGATGGGCAGTAAAGCTTTTTATGCATTGCAAAAGTTATTAGAATCACTATCAAAGTATATAGTGCATCTTTGTGCCGCTTCCCGTACAAATCTGTCAGATTTTTTTTAAAAATTGCCAGTTATTTATGAAATGAATCACGTCTTACAATTTAATTGTTTGCTAACTATAGTTAAGCAAAATGGCGAAATAGAGCGTAAAGCAATATGGACGCAAATGTAGTTAATATGCCAACTAGAATACTCCGGAAAGAAATAAAACTTTTATTCCTAAATCCCAAGTTAAACACTTCACACTCACCTATTCTTGATATTGTTAATGCCACATTTCCTGAAGTCTACTTCGTGGTCGGCGTGGTGCAGGGTGTCGTGCCGGCGCGGGGTGCGCGGGGTGCGCGGGGGCTCCCTGTTGGAGTCCCGCGTGCGCGCCTCGGCCTCGGACGCCTCGTTGATGTAGCCGCCGTTCATGCAGAGGGGCAAGTTCGTGGGCCTGGAATATTTCGAAAGGAAACATTATTTTGTATCCGAGTAGTCTTTTTTTAACCCCCGACAAAAAAGAGGGGTGTTATAAGTTTAACGTGTCTGTCAGTGTATCTGTGTGTCTGTGGCATCGTAGCTCTCAAACGGATGAACCGATTTTCGTTTAGTTTTTTTGTGTCATAGATAATTTTATCCCGAGAGTTCCTAGCAGTGTTGCCAGATACACTGTAATTACAGCAGATCTACTGTATTTTCACACGATCCACTGTACACTGTAATACTAAAAAAAATACAGTGTATGGGATCACTGTAATTTTTCAACGGGCAAAAATCATTTTTTTTTTTTACTTATATTGTAATTTTGTATCAAATACTGTAATTTTGAGCATTTTTGAGCACAAAACACTGTAATATAATTTGTCTCATCTGGTAACACTGGTTCTTAGCCATGTTTCATGAAAATCTGTTCAGCCGTTTGAAGATCATCAGCTCTTTTAATAGTTGATGAGGGGATCTGACTACCTTTCATATGATTTGAAATTTGGTACCGTGTTACTTCAATGATATTGAAAGAACATGGTACGATAACCATGACATGTAAGGGTAAGGTTTAGATGTCAGGGTGATTTTCAAATTTTAAAATTTGTATTATTCTTCATAATGAAGATACTAAATTGTTTGTTTAAGGATGTTGTGATAGAAACTTACGTAGTAGGTGTATCAGTGACCAGGGGCGTGGAGTCATCGTCCGAGGGTTGCAGTAGCGCTCCGCTGAGGCCCATCGCGAGCCTCTTCATCAGCGGCTGCCGGTCTCCCAGCCTGCGGTAGCAGTTCAGCTCGGTCGGGGAGTTGGACTCCTCGGAACTGCTCGGACTCGGCTCGTTCACGAGCCTGGACGCGCCCATACTGTTGCATTTCACCGGAGACCTGGAACGCATTATATGAGCAAATAGGCGTTAAACCTTTGCTGACACATTTATTTTGCAAAACTTCTAAGATGAACAGTTAGCTCCACATCTAGAGTTTTATGTGGAGCTTTCAAAGTCAAAGTCAAATATATTTATTTTCAATGAAATCACAGGGATCACTTTGAAACGTATTACATACTAGGTGAGTCTAGGTGTCAATTCCAGTCTTATCCCCAGTCCGAGAAGAACTGACAAGAAACTCGCTGGGCCCTAGCGCTTTTTTTGTATGATCCTTGTTAATTTTGTAACGAATACCTAGCAGAGTTGGAGCTGATTAGCTTTGACGTGGGGTACCTGTCTCCACAGTGAGGGTAGTGGTGCGTGAGGCCGGGCAGAGTGTCCGGGGCGCGCACTCCCATGCTGCCGCACTCACTGCCGCTCAGCTCCTTGCACTGAAACCAACATCTTTACGTTAAGGATGCTAGTTTTGACGTTCTATCCGCGTCAGTACACTACAACAAATTGCTCTCACACACATTAAAGCCGCTTTACGCTCGATTCTATACATTACTAACTAATCTTGGTACTTGAAGGTCAGGGAGGAAAGTTATGAAATGAAATTTGTGATGTGGATTCATTGTATACTCGTATTAGGTTGTCTGACAGCCTGTGACAGCGTTAGCGGATAGAACGTCAGCGGATTTTTACCCAACAAATAACACTTTGCCAACTTGGTACTTTACTTAAACTGGAGAGAACGTGTGGTACGAACTAACACATAATAACTCTACCACTGCTAAACTAGTTTCTAACAATGCTTTTAATAAATCTATTCACATTCCAATGGTCCGGAATGTGGATCGCGGTGTTCTCTTAACAATAATAGGAAATCAATGCTTTGTGACAAATGCTACATTACTTTTCACCACGGATATCAATCTGAACCTTGTGGTTATGGAGGTAAGGGGGAAAGTATGTTGGAGGAGAAAGTTTGGACAAACATCGCGTGACAACAAACACTGAAACTGACGAACGGAACTGATCTTGTTATGTTTGGGTTATCTGCTAGTTTGGGATGAAACAATGTTGATGTATTCTTAGATATTGGTTCTACTTGCGTTATTTTATAAAGCTCTATTTCAATAGCATCCCTAATTGTTCGATTTAGGCTTTATTTGAGTGAATCTTCACTATTTATCCTTTTAACTTTAGGAGCCTTACCACAAGCTCTTCGGGCAATATCACAGCAGTATAACTTTAATATTTCGTACCATGACTTATAAAAATTTAATTGAAACAGTCTTACTTCAAGCTTGAAATGTGACGTTTCTAAAACATGATGGTTTGTAAGACCTTGTAAGGTTTGTGCCTTTGGTCTCTAAGGCCTACGATCGGTTGATCTAACTGACGGTTCATAACCAAATATCACTTGTTTCAAATACCTTTTTCGGAAATCTTTTTCTTGCATAGAACTTTGAGCCAAAAGCCGTTTTATCGCTGAAAGTTTGCTCACACGAGCAGATTTACATCTCACGTCGTGTCGTGTGGGGAGGGGGGGGGGATCCCCGCGGTACTGCATATCCCGGAGCAATCTGTGTGCCGTAGTGCCGGTCTCTTCCCATACAGCTAGGGTACACTTGGGTTCATTACAGGGCACTTCAATATTTATTTTTACAGTTTCCGTTGGTTTTTTTAGTATCTGGTTAAGAAGTTAAACTGTTACTACAAACAGTAACAGTACTAAATGTACCAAATACAACCACTGTGGTAAGGTTGGACGCAATAAAAATCATGCGCACAATATTAGTGCTTTCCATACTTCTTTATCATAACCAAGAGACGACGTTGGCTGCCGGTTCATCGTTCGGTTAGTTGTTTAGTCACGGCGAGTGCGCTCGGTCCCTGAACACTCCACAGTAGAACTGGCCGACAGCTACTATCCTGATACTATCTAGCTTACTTACCAAAAGTGTATTCAACACTGGCTCAGCCAGACACAATATCACGTGCCAAAACCATCCCCCGGCGCGTAAAGCCTCCACTGCATGAAACTCGGTATATGAAATATTCAGCGCCGCAGCCTCTGAAGGTTTTACGGCGTTTTCAGGTCAACGGGTGAAAGTGCCACTTGGGAGAAAAGCCTTTATAGATGCCAACAAAGGTAATGCCAAGTTTCGGCTTTAAACATTGTCGCATGATCCATCTACATCTTTTAAGACTAAAAGTTGTGCCAAAGTTGGTGTTACTAACGTTTGAATTGAGGTCAATGCTACACGCGTTTATTGAATGTACAACTAAAGGGATCAAAAGGATTATTCCAAACTAAATCCAAATTGATAGGTTTGAGCAGGAACTTATCCGCATCGATATTAACAATTCAAGTCGTTTCCGTCGCTAGCGCTATTTAGCGAGGTGCGAGTGCGCTCTGACCGACGGCAGGCTGCAAATATAGAGCCTCCCTGAATTATTTACCGGCCGATTAACATATTAAATTGGTCTTGTCTTCAATTGTTGGGAAATGGACAAGGATTTATTGCTTTTGAAACGACAAATTTAAGCTTTTAGAGATTTAGATAGATTTTCAATTCTGATAGTTATAAAGACATCTATGATTGATATATTTAAAGTTTTACTGTGGAAAGTACTCATTTTTTTGCTGATCCTACGTTTTCCTAAATAAAAAAAAACTAGTGAAATAATTTGCAAATTTCTCATTATGAATGCAAACTTGTTACTAAACTGTACCAAATACGCAGAAAGCCAAACTTTATGCTAATTACAAGTCAAAAGTGGAATTGTTTCAGCACTGCCGTGAAGACGGCTCAGACACATAAACATAGATCCTCAGACCGATATTATTCAATTTATGTTCGCGTGCTGCTCAGCAATAACAGACGCGCACTACGCTTACATTTGATGGTCCACCGCATTCACACCGCTTCCGGGCTGGCCTGCCGGCGCCTGCTTCCGGCGGGCTCAACATTTTAAAATATACTCACTCAATTTTGATCTACTACTTGATGTTGAGTGCCTTTGGCTGTCGCTGCAATCCAAACGGCTGGACGGATTTTGAAAAATAGGGTATCGTTGGATTTGTCAGGTTCACAAAAGTGACATAGGTTATACAAAATGTGAAAAAAGCCGGTGACGTCCCGTACTGACCTGGTGACCTTTTGCGGTAGGTAGCCTACAGTTATTTTGCTAGTTAAAATAATGTGTCTTGGCCAAACCGAGAATTTTCAATGTTGGTAGCCGAATAGGCGCCGAGCTGCCTGCTTCCGCGCGAACAGAGCCGAAGGCCCGACTCACTACAGAGGTAACGTTTTTTTGTAAAATAATTAGCGAAACTCACGCACAGTCGACTTTTTGCGTACCTAATTGAAATTATAATGGAATCTACGCCGATTTATGGGAATGTTTCGGGTGGTAATAGATTTTAACGGTGGAAATGTATGACGATTAAAAATTCCTTTACTAAATTAAATAGCTCTTTTTTCGGCTCATTTATACCGACGGCGTGACTGTTGAGAAATAGCATATTTAAATGTTTTAATACCTAATTAAAAGCAGCTAGTATTTAGGTATGTCGAACCTCTGGTGTACTTATTGGTCAGTGTCGTCAGACAGAGTGAAACAACGAATAAACAGAGGTTTCCGTGTCGTCGGTCGGATGTGGCGAGATGAGCTCGAGCGAAGGGGGACTCTCCACTACATTACGCTCCCGAGGGAACGATAAAATGAATTCAGTCAATCGAATTCAATCAGAACCAGAAGGGATGAAGTTGAACTAAGCTATTTTTTTAACCAGTAAGATTGTATCCAATTTTTGTTGTTTCATTTTCCAAAGCTATTTAAATATAATTTCGGAACGTGGCAAGTTTTACAGAGATTCTTTTATAATGTTTACTGAGCCTCTTGTTTTTATGCAAATATAAAAAATGTTAGCTCATTTTGCGCAAGAACTAGGTAGCTAAATTTGTCATAGAAAATAACTAATATATTTTTAGTGTAAATTTGTGTGTAATATAAATGTGTTAAACAATGCGCAAGATGAGAACCTACACCTACTTTTGACTTTACAACTTTCATATCGAGCGATCAACTAAATTAGTACCACCTAAGTATTTTATTACTTTAAATAATTAAGTACTTATTCTCATTTAAGTGCCTATCTTCTGAGAATAAATGTCTTCATACCTTAAATCGATCAGAATTATTTCATAAATGTATTCTGCATCCTAGCGATCGGTTCCAAAACAGTCGCCGAAATTCCAAGTTCCACATTTGTATTTGGGCTGAGCTCATTTGCGGCGATGGGATACGTGCCCGCGGCTGATTGCTCGGCCTAGGCCGCCTGCACGCGGCCTGCGACCAATGGTCCATTGCGGCGGTGAGGGAAAATACGATCCGCTCTATTAGGTGCTAGGGTTCCGATGTAAGTACGTTGCGGGCTTAGCGGACATGAGAGGGGTTTAATTTAATCGAGCTAGGTTTCAGCCAATAGTATAAATGTGTATAGAATGATTATTTATAAAATAACTAGATGAAAACCCGACTTCGTTCGGGTGAAATGAGCCTCATCATAATACACAATATGTGTCTCTCTCTGAGCACCATTAGAATTTAACATAACAAATAATAACGGATATTATACTACCAAGTTTGCGATTACCTAGGTACCTACCTACCAACCTACGTAGTGCAGTAGAACAAAGAGGTTGGTTGCACTGTTGATTGTACCTACTTACCTACTTTGAGTTTTTATTACCCAAGATGTCATCCGGTGTCAGTGACGAATATGCCGACTGCGATTTGTCTCTCAGCACCATTAGAATTTTACAAAATACTCGACAATCCGAATTGCGGATGTATGTTGTCGACTCGAAATCTTTACTTTTTTATGTTTTATTTATTACTCAGGTAAGGTTTCGATCGAGTCTACCGTACCCCTTGACGAAATTATTAATATAGATATGAACTTTATTAAAACTCTACATTTTATTTAGAAAACGTTTGTATGGCAAATAGACCTCCACGAACATTTCAAGACCAAGATAAGATAAATCCGTTTAGCCGTTCTCGAGTTTTAGCGAGACTAACGAACAGCAATTCATTTTTATATATGTAGACAGATAGATAGATACTATATTAAGTACCTATATCGAGTAAAAAACTTCAGTACAAAAAAATTATTAGGCACTTAATAATATTGTTTCTTTCTGAAGTCGGGCGCAAGCGAATGTTATAAATCCTGAAAATTGCTTGCGGATAATTGTTATCGGAATTGGTATTCCGTGGTTCAGGCAAATTGTCTATTTTCATACCTTTTTGCAATATTTGATGATGATTTCATGGGTCAGTAAAAGCAAGGGAGCATCCAAAAGCCTCCATAAAAGGCCACAAAATTGGCAGGTCCCAGGTGTTCACTTTGTGAGCGTCAGGTGTAGCTGGTTCATCTTCTACCTATGATGCCTCTTAAATTATAACTTTTTTACACTTTAACAAAACCAACTTTCTCAAAGAACTCTGCAGGTAGACCAGTATAAACCAACTGATCTTTCATCAAGTTATGTATATTATTTTAGATTATCTAAAACATTATTGTTTAAAGAATTATGTATCAGAATCCAAAATTTTCCGCTATAAATATTAGCACCCCGTAAAGAATATTACGAAAAATTCACAAAATGTTCGAGTCAACAATGAGCTCTGTACCGCTCACCACAATGGAACGAGTTTATTATTAAACTTGTCGCAAGACTATTAATATCTGCGTCGTTTGCAAAGGTCACTGTGACCTCGGGATGTGACCTTGCCCTTAAAGTCACATGTGACCTGTTTGTGTTCAGAACGCAGTTAACGACACTTTTTATGAACATATTTATTTGAAAAACTTACATACATTATATGGTTTTTATTTTCAACTAGTAATTTTGACTACTGTGCAAAGTCTGGGAACGTGCCAAATATTATGTATGGACGTGACTCTGACTACCCTCTTTAGAATCCTCAAAGATCTACGTAACTAGATATCTGAGGAGATATCTACCGAGCGTGGGGATTAAAGTCGTGTGAGTGTTTTTTATTTGGTAATTTTTGATATAGTGAGTATCTCATCCATCTTTCTTTCTCATTTTTAAAAAGTAAAGTATTGTCCTCTGGCCCTAATACCTAAGTAAATAAATTAATGTATATATGTCCTTGCAGACGGTAGAAACTCAGTTTTAATTAAAATAAGTTTCAAGGCTTTTTCACCCTTTTTATTTAGAGTGTAACAACTCGTCGAGTCGCAACACAAGCGTGTCCATTTCCATTTCAACAGCAATAATGGGCATACCACCCGAAAGTCACTTTCATTTAGACAAGGATAGTGAACGCACAAAAGGAGTTGGAGAAAAGAGACAAAAGATTAGGTCAGGCGGATTGGCGTGCAAGAAGGCAGTAAGGCATAGCTCAGGGCGGGATTTAATTATGGGAAGAATATAAATTGGATACATAGAAGTGACACTCCGAAACGAGGCATCATCTTCTTGTATTTTCGCAGTATCGTGCATTTCACGTGTTTTTTTTTATATTACTCTGAGTAGCAAGCTCAGAAGGTTTAGATTGCATTGTAGTTTTTTTTTCTTGGAGTTACAAGCGATTTTACAATGTTAAGATTAATAATGATGCCACTACACGGACAATGTAAGTGAAGTATCAGCTGATCGGTTAAAAGATTTAGTTTCTATGTGATGTTTCTGTCGCTCGGTTCCATGGAAAGGACTAAAGTTCAATTTAAGAAATGTTTCGAGAAACATAAATAAGAGTGTGGACGGGTTAACAGATAAAGAAGAAACGCGGAATATAGGCACTCGAGATAAAGACCTATTTATGTACTTGCGTAACCCCGTGTTGAGCATTTTTCGTAGGCATTTTTTCGTTGGAACAATTTGAAACGATAGGCCAAAATATGTTCTGGAATTGTAATTAGTAAAAAAGTTATACGGCAATATACATAGAAACCTTGTCCACTAATAAGTGTCGTGTTCGCAGGCAGTACCATTTGTGGCAATTAGTCGGTTTTAATTATTTAGTTACAGATTTTTATTCGATTTTGAGCAAATTTATTTTATTGGCCTTAAAACTAGCGTGGGTATAAAACGTAAAAAATAAAATTATTTATTTAAAAATTATTTGAATAACTCGATGCCTATCGGAATTTTTATGGATTGAAAAATATGTAACGAAAGCTAATGAATTGAAAAATGCTAACCACAAACAAACCATTTCAGTATAAGAACGTGTTGCTGGGCCACAAAATAAACATTGCACAATCTTCAAATTTTTCAATCGTAAAAGGAGATGTAAATACGAGCCCAGTAATAAATTACTCAAGGCTCGAGATACGAGAATTTGTTAGAGCCTCTACACAGCTTCTAAACGGTAGTTCCTCTCGGCCTACTAACACCTCTTAAATACAGCCTTCCTAAATGGCTCTTATTGAAATGAGGCCCTCGAACGGCCTTTATTGAAAAAGGGCTCCGATAATAACAGTTATTCACAACTATTACAGTGTAACATTATTTATGGGAAAGTTATTTAAATTAATCATAGGTTTTCGTGTGGTTATTAAGTCGTTAAAGTTCTTTGAAAAGTCGCGAACATCTGAGAACCAAAACGAGAAAGCCTATTTACTTTGAGTTTAATAACTTTTTATACCATCAGGTATTTATATAAAAGTAATTAAATTTTACTGTAAGTATCTTGATAATTCCCATGAGTTTTATTCTTGTTATTAACAGTGCGCAAACTTGGAATGTTTTTTTTACTTTTGATAATTTAATTAAGAATATATAATAAATATATAATATATAAGATAATTTAAATAATAAATCTTTTTATATTTAATAGTTTACATTTGATACTAAACTCTACCAAATAGTAAGACAATGATTTAAAAATCCATTCAGGCAAATGAAATAACCCACGAAAACTGAATGCAGTATGTTGAAATTTCAATTTCAATAGATAAAACATTTTACGAAAAAATGCAGGAAGCTACTTTATCGACGTTTAAAACAAATTGTACACTTTAAAAGCTCTTACGAGTAAAATGTCTAATTATAACACAGTCCCTTGCGTATTAATAATGTAATTTAAAGCGGCGTTTCACCGCTTGTAATTACGTAGTTGCGTCAAATATTGCTCACACGAGCTCATCCAAAAAATACAGACAATTATTATACATTTGCGCCTTATTACCCCACTTTATGAACCGGCGTCTTGAGTTTTGGTTGCATTTTACAATAAGGTTTCTAGCTTAGTCTGCGCTGGCCCTTATTAACACATAACACAATATTCAGCAACAAGATTTTGATCAACATCGAAGTGACGCTTGACTTCTGAGCGAAGCCCCTTAATCCTCCGTATCACTTTAGCTGGTCGCAGCTTCAGACTCGAGAGGCGCCACCACGCGGCCGTAACGAGCACTATATCAGTGTAATGTGGCCGCAGTCAACAAACAGACACACAGGAATGCTATTACTACTATTAAACCTGTTTTTATCATGTCCCGGTGATGACATGATGTGGGCTCTTATAAAAAGTTTGCGACTTTAAGTTTGACATTAATATTTTTTTTTTTGTTTTGTTTTAACTCTTTGATGAATTAAGATCTAAAAGTATGTCGAGTGTGGCTAGTATTCCCAGCGGTGGCAATATTAGACGTCATGACGTCATGATGATAATGTCTCTGTGAAGTGACCATCGATTCAAGACTCAGCTCTGAGTATAACGGAGCTTGTGACCAGTAGCTCCAAGTTTTTGGCACATTAGTATGAATGACGTTGATTTTTGAATAAGCCTCATTTATCTCCAGACTGAGATATCAGGTAGGCATGTCTCGGCATGTCTTGACATGTCTCGGCATGTCGCGGTATGTCTTGTGTTAACGCTAGAGGGTTGCAGTAAGAGTGGGACTCACCCAGAGCGGCGCGGAGGGTTGCAGTTGCGACGCGAACGCCATCCGGAAAGCATCTCCCACGAGCGTGTTCAGTTCCTCCGCCTGGAACAACATTATAAATTGTAAAAATCATAAACTCAAGTATTTGTACGAAACTTTTTACGAAAATTTGTAATCCCTAGTTTTTTGTCGACATCTCATATCTCTAGTTACAGATTGACATTTTCAAAGATCTAACATGATCTAATGATCAATCGAAAAAATGACGACCTCTGTGGCGCAGCGTGCGAGAGCCCGTCTGCGACGCAAGAGGTTGCGGGTTCGATTCCCGCTGCGGAACAAATTTGTGTACGATCTGCAGAAATTTGTTCCGTTGGTCTGGGTGTTTTCTATGTATAATAAAAATATCTATCTATGTATAATAATGTATTAAATATATCAGTTATCTAGTACCCATAACACAAGCTTTGAGTAGCTTACTTTGGGGCTAGATGATGCTGTGTGGATTGTCCAGCATTATTTATTTTGTCCAGCATTATTTAATCATATTAGATAACATGTTCATTAGATCATGTTAGATCTTTGAGAATGTATTCAAAAATAATGAACAGAAGTTATTGTAGCTGATGGTGGCACTCAGATTTATAGGTACCACATACATACTAGAACTATCTGAGATCGCTATGAACAACAATGATCCAATGTCAATACGTTCTCAAAACAAACAGGCACAAGTATGGCAGGAATGTGTTGGAAGCTATTCATACTACATCAAACATTATTGCCTATCATTTGAAACCATAACCCTTTCTTTGGTGCCGTCAGCTGCCAAGCCAATATGACCTTTGGATCAATCGCCATAAAGGAGACGTAATGTTGTGTTGGGGAAAGGTAAACTGTGTTACCCGGTGGGTGTGAGTGATATGCGTGTAAGACAGGCGTCAGTCGCCCACGACAATGACGGCTTACGGTATTATCATAAGCGACAGCGGATACCAATTTAAATCATCATCACTATTATATACGAGCGACTTTGCACGCGTAAGTTTACATTTACACATAGTTTCCAGCGCACGGTTTTTTTGAGCTAAGTAGCGTGTCTTCTTTAGGTAGCACTAATTTTTATTTGAAAATATTAATAGTACGACACGACGATTTATTCCGCATTCGCCCCACATGTTCGTCCCACATTCCAAAAAATTCCGCTTTCGCCCTATGTCAAAAATCGTTCCGCTTTCGCCCCACATTATAAAAGGTACCTACAAAAGGGGTAAAGTACAGTTGACGAAAAAAAAACATTTATCAATGTTTGTACAAATAAGTACCTGGTTGACCGAGCTTTGCTCGGTTTTTTTTGGTAAATTTTGTTTTTTGAAACCTAGCTAGATCGTTTTATTGCCCCCGAAATCCCTTGCATACGAAATTTCATGAAAATCGTTGGAGCCGTTTCCGAGATTCAGATTATATAATATACATTATATACAAGAATTGCTCGTTTAAAGGTATAAGATATTATTATGTTCTTAATCATAAATCACAGAAATTCTTATCTAGAAGCAAGGTATCTGACAGGATACTGTTATTTTCGCGCCCGACTAACCTTCACACCGCTCTGTCACACTGGTGTTACGGTTAGGAAATAATATTACTAACCACCACACTGTCAGTCAAGCAGTGTGACAGGCAAGAAAACTGTTTCCTAACATTCACACTGGTGTGAACTATAAGAAACTAAATTCCTGACCATAACACTACTTATACAATTGACAATTAAAACCACTTTTCTACACATGAGTATTTCCAAGTACCAGGAATGCATAAACTAGAGAGAGATTTTCGCAACTTGTGATCTTTCGACTCTTTGTGGATCTACAGTGAAATACCTCTCCATCGTTTCTGCTATCCTGGTACCTATCGACAAATTAAAATTTCTGATTTAAAATTAATGGTAAAGCAATGGGAACTGGCTTACTATCAAAAAAATAAATCTATAAAAGAAAGTCGTGTTAGCTACACTATTTATAACTCAGAAGTTGTGTATAATTTGTATTCATTTTGCTATTTACTTAACTTACTTAAGTTAAATGGAGTCCATTCGGAGCCCGCTCCGCTCGCAGTGGAAGGCGGGCACTCGTTTGATATAAATTATTAAAAACAGTACCTACATTTTTGAATTTTGATGAGTACCACGATTAAAAAACAAATGGGCATATTTTTTCTAAGCAATGACCCAATGAAATAGAGCCATTTTAAATTGATGTTATTGAGTCGTTAATAACTTTATATACTGAATAACATCAGGTTTTCTTGGTTTTCCATGCCCTCGGAATTGACTCGGAGAGAGATCAGCATCATTTTGTATAGTTTTCAAAAATTGGCTTACGTTTATAACGTATTACGTACCATTAAAATGTTTGAATGCTTCATCAATTTATAGTCTGACTGTACTAAAATGTATTACAAAAACATGCGAGGCGAAACTGGAACAAAAAATGGGGCAAAAGCGGAATAAAATAATAATATTAAAGAAAACATTGTTTTCGGGGCGAATGTGGAATATAATGTGGGGCAAATGCGGAATTTTACAAGTGGGACGAAACTCTGCGGGGCGAATACGGAATAAATCGACACGACATCTCAACGATTTTATTATATGTATAGATAGATATATAAATATTAGAAAGTTCGTGTATACTTATGTGCGCGTGTGAGTTAGATTGTTATTTCTCAAATTCTTGTAGATTATACCCTGGATTAATTAACGTATAAGCTTATTATTATCCCTATAACTATTAGGCTATTGTTTTAAACCCCCATGAGAATGAAAATTCCATTACCGCGGGAGCGAGCTTTTACAAAGTAAGTAAAAGTCACTCAAAAGAGCAGTTGTTCGTATAACCATTTTACTATTATTTAATTTTGATTAGATATTTTTTCTCGCTTCATCTCCTCACGTGAGCACTACCTGCGAGCGGGGACACTGCGACAGAAATATGAGAACATTCAGCTATTATTGTTACGGCTCTCTAACGGGACGTGCCTTTACACGCAAATTACGCAACAGAACCATATGAAGCTATTTTTAATAAAAAACTTAATTCAAATAGCTTTAGATCTGGATCTAGCACACGGAATGACCAATGAAGCCAATGACCAACTTTATATTATTAGGTACAGTTTTCTTATGTTTTAGATATCTTGTGTTGTTATTTCGATACTTTCCTTTTGTTTTTTGTATCTGTGTGTGTGCTACAAAATAAAATATTTATTCCTTTTTCTTTCCCTTATCTTCTTTGATACTCTTTTTCTTATTATCATGGCCCTTTTTTTGAACCAGTGTGATGAAAAACTCTAGAAGCGGTTTGTCGTCTCCCGGCTAGATAACCAGCTCATCTCCGAGCCGGAGCCAATCATCATTAGAGCACACAATCGCGCGGCGAATCGACTCCCAATTACAGTTCGGCGAAGCTCATTACGGGAACCTGGAGTCGTCTAATGAAACGTGCTTCTCTTAATTCTCGAAAAACATAAAATCCGGACGTGATCCGCTCCCGCGAACAACCATGTTCCAACCGACTTTTACTTACTCTACATCTGCCAACTGTCCTGTGGGTACTGCTTTCTAGCCTAGAATTTCCAGGATAAAAAAGTAGTCTGCTATATCCAGCTCTTATAAAATATTTAAAGCAATGTAAACATTTACAGAACGTTTTAAATATTTATCCTTAGCTCTGTATAAAGTTATTATTTTTTATGATCATCTGACGGCGCCTAGTTTTCATTCTGTTTCGTTTGATTAACCTTATTGCTAAGAAGTTTAGAGATTATGTTTGAGCTAAAAATAGCGTGAGGGTTTGATCAACATGTGCGGGATGAGGAAGTGCATGGTGCATTTAGATGCATAATTTCGTTATCTATAAGTCGTTTGTAACGGTCCTTGGTAACTCAAATATTTCACATAATTTATAAAAAGGGTCTAAAGAGATAGATCTGTATACTATAAGATTTTTAGCAAAATTATATTTGTTATATTCGTCCCAGACAATATTGTGTTGTGCAAAAACACTGGTATCGTAAACACCCGCAAAATCCCTAACAATAAATTCAGGAGCGATATTAACCAGCACGTGGGCCAGGCTATCCGAAGCTGATCTTAATTACTTAATTAGATATGCGGCTCACACGGATACCGTCTGCCGTGACAAATATGAGCTCGTGTCAGATTTGTGGACCAAGTTGCGGCCACCTGGCCAGTTAACTAGCATAATTTAATAATTAATCAAGACATAGCAAAATGCAGATTCTCACAACACCTTGATATAATGGGAGAGCAGAGCAATACACGCAGACAAATAGAAGTTCACAACTCTCCTGACGATTAAAAATATGGATGCACAAAAAATGTATGATTCTCAAAGATAAGGAAAAAAACTGCCACAGTACTTATTGCTACTATTGAAGCTATTGAAAGATCGCTTGCTATTGGGGCTTTGGAGCTATAGATAGAGACCGATTAAAGTCTTCCGATCATAATAAACGCAAATATATTCGAAATGGCTCCGAGTGCTTTGTAAAAACAAGTTTGTCTGTTGCTAAAAGAATTTGTCATTCGTCCCACGTGTTGCTGTCGTTGGTCTCATAAATTACTTTTATTGAGAATCAATCGCAAAAAAACTGGCATCTTCATAAAGCAACCAGTTAGATTTGTCCAACTTTTTTATAATAATAGCGTAAATGCAAAGTAGTCGCTATAGTTATCATCCAGCAAAAAGCTCCTCAGCATTTTGCTTAATAACCGAAACACATCTTTGGTGGCTGGTACAAGTAGTTCTTAGCATTCCTCGAATCCCTACAAAATGGTTGTCCAAGAATGTGTCTGTTGACCGCGCGGTGCTTTATTTGTATTATGTTTGAGTCCCGGTGCTGTGCAGTGTCCGGTATCATCGCCCCTGTGAGCTCGTGAACTTTACTCCCAGTACATTTCTCTAAACGTTTCGTTTGTATCATCAGGGACGGCTGAAGTGGAAATACACGTCTGGACTAAACGTTTACTTAATTGTTTATTTGACACTGGTTCATTTCTGGTTGGGGAAAATTATGCACCTATCCACTAATTATTTTTTGGCGCTATATTTGTATCTTTTCTATTAACAAAACACGCCATTATTACGTCTCCCTAGTTTAGTTTCCCCTCTACTGAGTCCCAGTCTGTTTCCTGTCTCTGCACAGTTCACTAAGCCACAATCCATCTCCACATTGAGCTTAGGTACTACGAGATAAGGTTTGATTTACGATGGAGCACGGTATAGAGGATCAGTTATATGAAGATGATAGTTGAACCACTGCGCTGGGATCTTGCATGAGGAATGGGTCGCGTGTGGGTATTGGACGGATGCATTTAGCTTCAAACGTAGCTGGTAACGTTATGGTTTAATTTATTTAAAAAATGGGTACATTTGATTTATTCACGTCCATCTTTGCTATCAATCAAACCAAGAATTAATTGCTATAATTTTTTCAAGTATGTGACCCATATTCCTCGAAGAACGGAAAATGAGAGCTAGTGATAAATAAGTCACGTAAAAAATTATCTCCATAAAACAAAATTGTTTCACATATTTTACTAAGCAAAGGATATTCATACGCAGAAGAACTAGATTGCAATTGAGGTTAGCCTCAAAAGACTAAATCACAAAACAGTGATTAAAATTTCAATTTAGCAAACTCAAACTATGCCTCATTCCAGCCGACTGCGTTGTACTCGTAACAAGGGAGCATATCGCGTCCTTCAATCAAATTTCGCTGCAAATTCAATTAGAAGCAGACGCGTCCTAAGCCCATACATACAAAGTGCAGCTTTGGGGGATTTACGGGAGATGCACGGAGTGGGACCGGCACGATACCGTACAGAGGTTATACACACGGGGACAGACATGGAGGAGGGAACAAATCATGCATCATTTTGATCAAATTTGTAGGCACTAAAAATCTTTGCACGCAGCTAAGCAATCGCTAAATCGTATAAGTAGGTATTGTTGACAATTATAATTGTGACTGACAACGAAGCACTTAAGCTCCCAGAAGAACATAATATCCCTAGCGGTCGCCAAATCGTTACCCTAGTGAAGGTTGCTCAGTATTTTGTAACACGTTCTTGATTTGCGCATTGTCTTGTGCATTTAACGAGCATAAGGCCTATATCAGTTTCCCGTCGAGTTTGACCTCTCAGAATTTAGTATGGCCACATTGTAACGGGACAAGATACAAATTTAAATCGGTGATGTTCCGAGAAGGAGAGCCGGCTCGTGCGTGACTGAGCGACCCATGTTTTCAAATATTTCGTTTTGGGACAGAGATATCATATTGGCTAATGTGAATTTGAATAATGGAATATTCTAAGTTACATTGACTATCTACCAAGCGACAGCTGAACTATTTTAAGGTGAGATTTGTCTACCGTTATATCACTTACTAAATTAATGTTGTTATTAGCGTTATTAAGAATTAGCGTAAAATTATCTAATTTCGTAATATTGTTCGCCAGATGCAGCATTAAGGCAGATTTCATCTCCACCAGCGAGCGATACAAACTATAAGTTTACATTTAACGGTCGTGGTAATTCTTTGATCCGTCGCTTTATTGATAACTTCCTCGTCGTAAACTGAGCTTTGAAATATCCCTTTATTATTTTAAGAAGGATTTAGACTTTATTTTAGTCTCAGTTTCAACTTTGATGTGTTTTTGTAAGAATCTTGTAACGCAGACATTTATTGTGTTGTTTCCTCTGTCCGGCTTTATGTTTCTTGATCACATCATTTTGGAATATTACGAGCTCTTTTCCGTTCATTAACTCTTAAAACTGGGTCTACTCCTTCTTCCTTAATTGAATAGATATGACTTTGATGAGATTATTTTCTATCAAGTCTTCCGTAAATTAAAGGGTACTTATCTAAAAGTATGTTATAAAAATTCTAAAATTATTGTTACTATATTCGCATACTTTGACTTTTTTGAGACGCAATATTTAATATCAGTTCTTCCATAGAAACATCTTTGAAATGATGCCGCAGCGAATTCTTCGAGGAATAAAACAAGTCTCGGCTGGAAATGCTTGCGTTTCTGCACGCTTCACTCCACAGCCGGCCGGCGCCGGCGCAGCCTCCTCGTCTACTGTTACATGTTGGAACGCACATTATATTGTGTTTAGATTCAGCTATTTTAAACACTAAAAAATACTCATCGTAGTATAATTTTACCACTTTTTTATTACGAGTATTATACTGATAATGATTGCAAATCTGCGTTACTAAATAAAATACTTACGCTAGAACTGATACCTTTAACTAATTATGAACTAGCTTTCGCTCGCGGCTTTGATCGAGGTACCTACATAAATATAACCTAAGTTCATTCAACACATTGGTGATTTTTTTAAATTGGTCCAGTAGTTTCGGAGCCTATTCTAACAAACAAATATTTCTTCTTTATAATATACTAGCTGATGCCCGCAGCTTCGCCCGCGTGAATGTCGATTATCGCGACTTTTCATACAAACTTTCATCCCCTATTTTATCCCCTTGGGGGTAGAATTAATCAAAATCCTTTCTTAGCGGATGCCTACGTCATAATATCTACCTGCATGCCAAATTTCAGCCCAATCCGTCCAGTGGTTTGGGCTGTTGATAGATCACTATGTCAGTCAGTCAGTCACCTTTGAATTATATATATTTAGAAGTACGGATATTATCTTTGCGTATTGAATGCTTGTCTCAAAAGGTGCTTTATGCTTTTACAAAGATGTATGGTTACTTAATGCCATTACTATAATATGGTAGTCAAGAAATGCACCATGGACGCATGTCTTCCACGGTGGTAACTATCGAATAGCGCCCACCGGTCGCCATTACAGGACATAAACATGGTGTTCGGAGACTTATGGAACTGGGAGTGTTGCGTGGATGTTATTGTGTTTCATGTTGCAGAATGTGGTTTAGAATATTGTCTTCTATCGACTGTTTTAGAACTTTGAATAAAATGTGCAGCCATGCGTGAAGTCTCTATAAACACTTTAGGAAATAGTATTTTTGGTAATATTATTTCTTACAAGTTTTTTTCAAAATATCTATGTTCATTCTTTATATTCAGTGTTCTCTCAGTTTTACTCTGAACAAGGTAAAATTAATTGAGATAATCTGGTAGCTTCTAAACACAGGCACGACAGTACAGTCGACGACAGGAATATTGCATTTTTTTTGCAACATGCAGATTTTAATATTACGTTACGATAATCGTTTACGCAATTCTTCATTTTTTAAATTGAGCCTTCAATAAACAGTATCAAGTATTATATTTCCAGCCTCTTCGATTTTATGGACCAACATTTTTGTCATTATAATTCAGCTTGACAAAAACCCGAACTGAGACCTAAGTATACCGCGAGTAATTTTGTTTCAATTAAAAACTACCCATAGGAGCACTGGTGGTGTAGTGGTAGTACCCTGGTCGCGCACCGGTGAGTTTTTCCGTTCGAAAATGTGTTACAAAAAGATACAGCTGTCGCTGAGTGTACAGGATGTAGGCACTGCAGGAACTGACCGTTCATCTTAATTACATACGTACAGCCTGCAGGATATTAATAGCGACTAAACTTGCCGGATTTGTCTTCACTGCAGCCATTTTCCTTGTCAGGAGTTTAGGAAATAGAAAGAAAACTGAATTTCATTTTGAGAAAATCTGGGCGCTTGTACGAGTACAAACACGATATTATCACAAAATGTGTTTTTTTTTAGTTTATTTGCTGTAATAAAACAGTATTCGTAGTACGAGTATTTGGTCTAATGGAATTAATATTTTTGATATTTTTAAAGTCCATAAATTAATTTCAATCACTAATAATCTTTACTGTGACCACTGACCACCCATTAGTTAACTTAACCTGAGAATAGACCTACTAACGATAACGCGATAGTCAAACAGGTCAAACCTGACTATAGAAACAATTTTCAAAGTGATCCCTGTGATTCTATTGAAAATAAACATATTTTGACTTTGACTTTGACTTGACTTGAATGAGCAAGCTATAGAACACAACGAAGTGTTCATTAAACACGAGCCAGTATGAACTGAGGCTATTCTTAAATACATGTTCTTGGCCAAGAAGTGCTTATTCAAAAAATATTTTTGGTAAAATGACAATTCTACTATCCAACTAATATTATAAACGCGAAAGTTTGTAAGAATGAGTGGATGTCTGGACGTATGTTTGTTACTCTTTCACACTCAAACGGCTAAATGGATCTGGATGAAATTTGGTACAGATATAATGGTCTAAATAATACATAGGCTACATTTTATCCCGGAAAAATGTACGGTTCCCGCGGGATAGATTTGTTTTTGATTTTCAAGATGCCACGCGGGCGAAGCCGTGGGCGGAAGCTAGTATGACTGTATTTTAGTGTTTATTTAATACAACAGTCAAACAAGTGCCTATAACTTATTTCTCAAAATAAAAATACACTTGCTTACGCGTGATGTCAAGTAGTCAGTTGTTTGTGCTGCATGTACCTACGTTAGTGCTCTTTGGTCAGTATCGGATGCAGAGCATCAACAGGTTAGTCGTAATTAGTAGGTGCCGGTTCGAGTCCCGATGGAGCCATTACTCAATTTGCAGCATCCTGCGAGCATGAGAACTAATAGATTTGAGGCAAGCATGTGAGACGTTTGCAGCTTTTGATTGTCTATTGGAAACGAATTGCGGTTCGATTTTAAACTCTATTTCGTAGCTTCAACTATTACCCAATTGTTAACGCATATATATTATGTATTTATGGAAGACAGGGTTTTACTTAATGTTTTTTAGATGGTTTAGTAATATTGCATTGTAATAGCTGATATATAATTCGAAGGTATGTGTCATACGTTAGTATTCTTATAAGCGGCGATGGGCTTATCACGTATGGAATAGGTACTAACTACTATGCAAAATGTGGGCATGTACCAAATGTCATGTTTGGACGTGCCTCTGACTACCATCTTCAGATATATCTACCGAGCCCGGGGATTACGATACTATCGCGACGTTTTACTTTATCGAGTCCTTTTAGACGGGTTAGCTTTTCTGCAATTTTAGACTTATATCTCAAGTTTGCTTCAATTTTAATTCTATCGATATCGCTCGGCATTAGTTGCTTCAACAGTTGCCCGTGCAAAAGCCCCGTAATCTCGAAAATGATAATAACCTTCAGCATGTAAAGGCTTCAGTACCCCTAGTATGAGTTTTTGATAGTTAACGAAAACTTTTTTCGAATAGTATCCTTTCATACATTTACCTCCATCGGAAATTTTAAGGAACTAAAATAAAGTCGATATCGTGAAAACTTGATTTAAAAATCATTGCTGGGACTGCCGATTACATAATATTTTCGATATTATCGACCTTATTTTAGTTCCTTAACATTTCCGATGGAGGAAAATGTATGAAAGGATACTATTCGAAAAAAGTTTTCGTAAATCAAAAACTCATACTACTCATACTGGCCGAGTGGCCGATGTCAACCGGAGCAGGAGTTCGAGTGTTATCTTTTTGCGAGTTAATTAGCCGAGTGCGCGCGTGCGCGGTGCGTCGAGGAAAGGTTTCGGGGAAGTAATAACCCAATAATTTGGGTCTGACCTTTATTATAAGCCTCTGAATTTATGAACCGTGGATAATTATAACTCGGTAAAATATTATATGATTAAAAATCTATAAAATTCCGGCGGAATCCGAGTCATGATATTATAAGAAAGTTTTTAGTCCTTTAGAACCAGTATAATGTAAAAAATAAAAACACAAGACAGTATAATTTTGTTTTACTGTATGGAAATATCTGGGGTCAGTTATCGAGCCAACTTTAGAATATAGGTAGGTACTTTTGTGTAACTATGGACAAGAATATCAAGTTATGTCTCTACCTCTTAATATGTCTTTATGAAGCACTAGTGATAGAGCTACTTCCGACTTTGTTTGTATATTGATATTTTAATATATTTGACGCCCCTGTTTATTTTCATAACATGAATAAAAAGTTAGAATCCAGGTCAGAATCTATTTGTATTCCATTTATTATATATTCAATTTGATCGAAATCGGATTAGTGACGGTGTGATTGAGTAATAAACATCGGAACATCCACGCAAAAGGTTAAATAAAATACAATGAAGATGTCCGACCAGTTCTGGACCTGAACAGTGAAAGTTAATATTTGCCTTTCGCGAACTTCTTACATTAAAAAGAAACCTGTAATCACCGTTATTTCGATATTATAACGCTGTTTAAGAAACTTCAGAACACGACACATAAAATTAATTATCAGTCAAGCAAGAAAGTTAAACAAAGTTACGAGTGTCTTCAAGGATCATACCCAACTGAAAAATTTCACTGATCAAGGAATTGGATGGAGAAAAGAATAGAAAAAAAGTAGGTTTATAAACATCAAAATTGAAAAAAAGACGATGGTTATGTTATTCAATAACATCATTTAGATAGCTGAGAATATTAAAAATTGATGCATCTTACACCTTTAAACGAGCAATTCTTGTATATATATATAATTGGAATCTCGGAAACGGCTCCAGCGATTTTCATGAAATTTAGTATGCAAAGGGTTTCGGGGGTGATAAATCGATCTAGTTAGGTTTTAGTTTTAGAAAATGTCGTTTACCCCAAAAAACGAGCAAAGCTCGGTCATCCAGGTACTTAGTAATAATACGTCAAATTTTAATATTCTCAGCTCATTTTTACTAACTACTGTACAAAATGTGGGCATGTACCAAATGTCATGTTTGGACTTGCCTCTGACTACCCCCTTTAGATATCCTCAAAGATCTAAGTAACTAAAGATCTGAGGAGATATCTACCGAGCCCGGGCATTACAGTCGTGATCATATTTTTTTTTTTTTCAGCTCATTTTTATTCAACTCGCGAGCCACCATTTCCTTGTCTTTAACTCACACCGCCGCATTGAACTTAGATAGGAGGGAATCATCTGTGAGGGAATTTAGGAATGCACCTACGAGTACATCGTTCTGACAGCGATCTTCTAACTCTATGATATTCGTCAGTAGCAAGTGAGGGGACTAGTGAGTGTCACAGCCGGGCTCTCGGTCGATGTCTCTTGCGACGGAGCCCGGGGGATCATTCAGTAACTTTTGTCTTTGATTCATCTTTTTCTTTGTTTTTACAATTTATGGCTTTACAAAACAATAAAGGTTCATCATCATTATCATCATCTTCCTGCCCTTTTCCAACGTTATGTGGGGTCGGCACAATATGTGATCTTCTTCCATTTACCTCTGTCATTCGCACAGACAAAAAGACATTTTTTTCCAAAACAGTTATTTTAGGCTAAGTAGCGTGTCTTCTTAGCAATAATTTTTATTTGAAAATATTAAATGTACAGACACGACTTCTCAACGATTTTATTATATGTTTAGATATGATTTACCATCATTCTAAGCTAACGTCTGTACAAACAATAGAATTTTTTAATCTGTTCCTCAGCATGCTCATAAAGAGTTTTCATTAGGGATCTGTTTGTAGTGAGTATGGATTGTCCGACGCTCCGACAACAATGGCGCTCGGAACAAAAGCTGTTAAACAAAACGATGGCGGAAAAAACACAAAGCTAGAGTAATTAAAAGATCAGGTAGTCAGCGTTTTGTCGAGACGCGACGGGACGGGACCACCCTCTGCTACTACGGACCGTGATCCAAACAAACAGTACCTAACTACATACGTACTTACTAGTAGTAAGAGCGACTACATCGTTTCAAACAGTAGAGAGTAGGTATAACTTAATTTAAACTAGCTTCCGCCCGCGGCTTCGCTCGCATGATACTTTGTTAAATTATAGCCTATGTGTTAATCCAGACTATAATCTATATGTGTGACAAATTTCATTCAGATCCGTTCAGAAGTTTCAGCGTGATTGAGTAACAAACATCCACACATCCATACACACAAGATTTCGCATTTATAAATTAGGAAGATGTAAAAGAAGCTTAGGTATTTTTTTGTGGTTTAATCGTGTTGCATCATCTGGATTGATTTTATTATAATCTACAAATAAGTCGTCATCGGGAAGAGACTATACGAAAGTTTTCTTTCACTACCAACAAAGCATCTTTGTCTATAAAAGCTAATGTTATGATGATTAGTTTTCTTGTTGAATGTTGTCACACTAGCCAACAAGTTGTCATGTCACCATTGTACAGTGTAGCTACACTTCCTAGAAAGGCAGGACAAAGTAAACTTGTTTGATCATCTTCACATACCTACTCTTCGGCATGTGATACTAATGGTGCTGATACTCATACGATTAGCTGTCTATTTGTCGTTGACGGCACACGAGTAAAGTTTTGAAAACAAGCAATATATAAATATAACAAGTAATACACAAGTCGCAAAGTGAAATCGGCAACTCGGGCCGGCGAGTACCGCGGCAGGGAAGCCGCCGGTGATCGCGTCTGCATACCAGAGTCGCACGGCTCCCACGGAGACCAGTAGTGGACAGTGCCCCTCGCCGCACGTCACTGCACACAACGCCGCCGTCACCAAACAATCAATCACACACCGTCACCACCGGTCGAGTTCTCGACGCCGCGCGCACACGTCCGTCCCCATCGAAAGCTCTCGCGCGACTGACCAAAGTTCATAAAACTCGTTTGTGAAGTTGGAAGCTTGGCACTCGAGCCTTGTTGAGACACAGATTAAACGAGAGTTTCTACACTCGTACCACAGACCCGGTCATAGTTAGTACGGCGCGGTCGGTGCGTACAATGAGAAACGAGCGCCTGCGCACCTGTGGCGTTTCTTTTCTTTTTAATTTAAAAAGGCGACGAACTTTTCTGCATACGACCGGTTGATGACCCTGCTGGAACAGTAGTTAATGACTTTTTAATGACGAGACTGACAATTCAATTTACTTGAGGAATGACCGCAAAAACTCTCCAGTAGTGTAAAGGTAGGTGTAGGTACCTACCGTACGTCGCTCTAAATGGTCAGAAATGTTTTTTGCGGTTTTATGAATGAAGTGCTAAGTAAGTAAGATGTGACGTAAAGAGATAGTATTCTTGGAAGTGAGCTAGTAGAGGCGTGGAATGTGGTCACTGGTCGCGGTTGGCAAGGTCGCGCGCAGAGGTATGCGCACGCGCAGACTAATGCTCGACAAGTCACAAGCAGTAACTTGATGGACACGGTGTGACTTGGGGATTTGATTTGAATAGAGAACATGAATTATTATTTTGAGAATAATGCATCTTTCAAAGGTACTTTAACCGGGATTAACGTATTGTGTTCGAAGAGATTAAATATTAATAGAACTGACGAATCGCGATTGAGCGTTTTGTTAAAAGAATGCTTAAGTAATCCGACAGATGAACGACAAAGAACAATCGAAGTGATAAGTTTAAATAATGGTAAAATAGATCCGCTCTGGACCTGTAGTACTACTGAGTAGTTCAACTGGTAGTACTAAATAGATCAACGCAAATGACAAAAATTAAACCACAGATTGCCTTCGGCCGCGTACGATACCGAAGCTTCGTAACCAGTTACGGATGAAGAAAAAATCTTCTTTATACGATACTAATTACTAATTAATATGATTTTTTCCTTACATGATACTGAATTCGGCATAAGAACTTGGTATTAAAGTATTATCAACCCTTTCAGCCTGCAGCAATGACATTCAGTAAGACAATGATGATCTTGAAACAAACTGCAAATAATAAAGGTAATTCGAATATACTTTTTCAGTAACTAGCGTGTGCAACCTGTGAGATTCTAATCGATTCTTAATTCGGTCTCCAAATACAATTTGAGTGGCCATAAAGCCTTTATGTGGCCCGAGGAGGCCACTAAACGCCGCGAGCACAGAACGCGACTCTGAATGACAAACTTTATGATATCGTTCACATTATTTATGGTTATGGTCGCGATTATAACATTTTACTTTAGAGCGGATATGAATTACATTGCTTGTTACCGTTTGGTCAACAGCAGTGGAGATACTCATTGAACTAGTATTTTTTTTAAAAGAAAGTATTTGCAAATAGATTCTTACTGCCGCCATATTGTTTTTTTTTTTTCGAAATAGCCTAAGCCACTTATAATTCAGACAAATTCAATTGTCAAAGTTCGTCACGCCCTTTCGGCTACAACGACAGACATAAGAACTAACATACATACACCCTCCTTATTTGCAATCGCGTAAAAATATAACAGGTTTCATCATCATTTTCCTGCCCTTTCGGCACAACATGTGATCTTCTTCCATTTCCCTCTATCTTCGTCATCACAGTACTCACTCTTTTCTTACCTATGTCATCTTTCCACAGTCCACCTATCTTTTCTTTGGCCTACCTCGACCCCTGTATCCACCCACAATCATACCTAACACTAAAATATAACACGTTTATCGCTACACTAATTTCCTCAATAGCCCCAATAGTTTATTGTGGACACAGATGAGTTGAAAATAAAAACAACTGTTGCTGTGAGAATAAACCAATGGTTACCGAAACAGTTTTAATTAAAATACCAGACTCGCAACTGAGCCAATACCGGCTGGTTTAGAACGACGACCACATTCACCGGAACACGCTCGTTTCCTGCCCCACTGTTTGCGACTCCACGACTACCACGTTGGGTGTTCTTGTGGTCCCGTGGTCCCATTAATGGGGCTGCGAGGAGTATCACCACATTGTACATAGTTTAAAACTAGGATTTCTATGTTCATGATATTGTGATTATAAAATTAAGTGCCAGAGATTTCTCGCTTCAAAACACAAATAAGGTAAAGACAAAGACGAAAGAACATTAAATATTGCAATAACATTGCAATAACATCATCTCTTTCTCTCTAATGCCAATGAACGTTAACCTCATATAAATAGAAGTCTTCAAGTTCTTCAACCTCTTCCACCATTCTGTCCTCCTGGTACATGTTTAATGTACTCCGTCACCGGAAGCTGTTAATTTCCTCTACGTCAATAAGATAAAGCGCGTTAATTCTATTAGCGCGTGCGAAAGCGCTTCGTAATACAATTGGTTTCTGTGTTTGGTTCGAGATGTCGCGGAAATTTAACTTTGGTTGCAGAACAACTGAAGTTTCTATAAAAGATTATTCCAGTAGGTATGGCGTCAAAAGCGTATAAAATCACAATTAAACAAACTTCACTTTGTCGCTCAAAACAAAAAGATAAACATAAATGATTTAAATATAATAGTGATAGAATAGTAACCGAGTAATCCAGAGATGAGCCGTGTCATCAAGTTATCAGTCGTTGGCTGCGCTCACGATGACTGGCTGGATTGCCGTCGTGACGTCTGACAATGGGAAAAAGAAGGGATCGAATGGCTCACGATTTGAGTTGGGAGGTATGACCGTTTAGAATCACTTATAGAAAGAAGGAAGATTAAATCCACTAGACAGCGAAAGAAGACACGCGCGACCATATTAAATGGACAGAAACATCTTGCTAATGACTAAAGAGAATGCGTAATGCGAGGTTAGAACTAGTACAAAAATAAGCGTTTCACTGTCAAAAACTTCTTGACTGAGAGAAACCCCAGTCTCAGATTAATTAAAATGTAATTGTCACCACAATCGGAACACTCCACAACTGGATTCAGCGGCTGAGGGCGCCTCGGCGAAGACGGCAAACTTTACAGACTCCGTACAATGGAGACTCCACCGAGCGGCTGGAGGCGAGTGGAGTGCGCTGTAAGCCTCCGCCTAGCGAGGAGCTTCTCCGATTTGTGCACTTTAAAAGTTCCGTAAAATCTAGGTTAAAACGTTAAAAAGAACCTATTTGAAAAAAAGCATAAACTGCTTTGGTAGTGTTGCTTTCTGTAAGTTGTTTTGTAACGTTTTCTGTACTATTGACGCCTATTGAGTGCTTTTGTGCTCGTTTACAACAGGAAATTGCAAAATACTTATCATCTTCTAGCATACTCCGGGTACTTAGTGAGTTTCCTGCGATATCACTGAGCCTATCGAGTAGCACATTTCGAAAACCACTTGAAACTTACGATAATCTAAAACCGATATAGTAATTTCGCTGTCGATAGCACTCTGCATGACGCTCCGCCAGAATGCCAATAGCGAGACTCGTAAAATATACCAGTTTAAAATATACAGTACACACACAAAACAGCAATATATTTTATGGCCAAATCGTTACCGATCATGTAGTAAAAAGTCAAACAACGACTTCATAACATTGGAAAAATATAAACAGCTGTGATAGAGCTAATTTCAATTATCTAAAAGTTTGCTTTACTTTTTCGGCTTTAGAGGCCCAATTATGTGATACTTATTCACAATCTCAACAATCACCTCTCTGACCTGAGTGAGGAACAAGAATTGAAGTAATAGGATAGATTTGGTAATAATCTCTGAATTGGTTCCAGGGATAAGTTCCACGGAGAGTGGCGAGAGTGGCTGCACGAGCCTGCAATAAAACAACCCCACATTACAATGTGCAATCAAATGCTTTATAGCTGCAGCTCAGCGGAATAGTCCTCGTCTCCGGGCCGGAGCCTGCACTGCAGCTCCACGAGAACAGCTCGACCACTGCACACTAACGTCACAAAACTCGGTTCAAACATTGCCCTCTGTCCGTCACAGCTTTTGTTTCGATAATCTGCATTATCATGTAGGATCTGGATGTCAAGGTGCAAAATTCATTACCATGCCTTCGATACGATGGCAGCTTGCGGCACGGACGGCTAGCACAAGAGATTATGAGCCAGCTGTTTGTCTTTGCCTGCGTCGTGCATTGCCGAGTTTAACAGAAGCAGTAATTTATATAGGAGCTTAGGCTCAGTTTATGCATATTAAATCTTCAAATTACATTTTATGAGTACTTCCTGAGAGAATGTCCCGGCAAGTTATACAGGATATGCATTGGAATAGCTTAGCGTTTTAGGAGCACTGGCGACGATTATCAAAAGATATTAGCATTTTAAGAAGTGGGCTTGTAATGCCATAAGATATAGCTGGAAGATTTTGGGTGAAGGTTTAAGTTTTTTCGAAGGTTTACTTCAGGTTGAGTATGTCTAGTATTGATATTAATAAAGTAAGTTCATTTGTGTGGTGGATGATAGTATGGAACCGATTCTTAAAAACATTATATTATATGGTAAGTGAGATAGTAAGCACTCCACGTGGAGTGGATAGTCTAGCTCTTAAGTAATATCTAAATAACGATGGTCTAAATATTGAAATTTAATAAGTGTTGTAGCGAGTCACTTACTAACTAAGTTTTGGACGTCAAATGGATGTCCGTCGGGACGTTTTCAGTCTAGATGACGGGAGGTTCAGTATATAGAGCGGGAGGTTCAGTATATAGGGCGGGAGGTTCAGTATATAGGGCGGGAGGTTCAGTATATAGGGCGGGAGGTTCAGTATATAAGACGGGAGGTTCAGTATATAGGGCGGGAGGTTCAGTGTATAAGACGGGAGGTTTAGCCTAGCTGTGGAGCAGCACTCGACTGACCTGCTCGGGCGAGTCGGTCTCGAAGGCGTGGCAGTAGTGGCGCGGGGGGTCGGCGCGCGGCTCGCGGGCCACCAGCGCGAACAGCGCGCGCGCAGCCTCACACGTCGCGGACACGATGCGGCGCGTGGCGTGCCTCATGCGCACGCTCTGCCGACAACAGCGCCCGTCACGTCACAATCATCAAAGTTTAGGCCGAACGCTGCTCATTCCAGCCAAAGCCGGTTCGAGAGAGTTCGATCTGCAAAAGATATTCTTCAACTTTCCCAGAAGTCACTGTCTCTTCCTGCAGAGGACTATTATGAAAGGTGCATGTGCACGAGGTGATCCACGAGATCTGATCGGTGGTCTATCGGAGACCAGTGACACGTGACTTATTGATAAAAATTAAATGTCATTCCCATACATTTTCCTCTTTTCCATTGGCAACATCGTTGGCGGAGTGTCGCTTTGCCCGGACCCCCTGGCACTCACCTGGTCCTCTGGGTCGCATACTTTGACCCCCGAGAGTTCGACCACCACGAGCACCGGGACCGCCCGCCCGTTCTCCTGCAACAACAATCAACATGTTGATATCACATACAAATTTTACTAGTGTAAAAGAGACAGAAACCTTACTGGTGTTTCTGCCTCTTATTCTATGCTGATACTAGCTGTCCCGCTCGCGACTTTGTTCACTTAAAGTATGTATATAAACCGAATTTCAAACAAATCGCACCACCCGTTAAAAAGTTCTCATACAAACATTGACCCCACATTTGACCCCTTTTTGAAGGTTATATTGAAAAATCCTGAAACACTTGTTCGTTCATTTTTTATTTACAGTGCACAAACAAAGTTTCATGAAAATCGCTTCACGCGTTAAAAAGTTTCATACAAACGTTTTCACCCCTTTTCACCCCCTTAGAGGTGGAATTTCCAAAAATCCCGCCTTAGTGGGTGGTTTTGTTATAAAGGGAAACCACCTTCCAAATTTCAGCTTTCTAGCTTCAGCAGTTTCGGCTGGGCGATGATAAATCAGTCAGTCAGTCAGTCAGTCAGTCAGGTTAAGCTCTTATATAGATATAGATAAGAGAGGTCATTTAGTTAGATCTCTGATACTTTTCTTGTTTCTCGTGCTACGCTCGGCGATGAGTTAGGAGCTACGAGTATACCACACTTTATTGTATCGCGCGGTGTACTAAGGACGAAGCAAAAACTCCAATGGTTTAATTATTTCTATTAAGGTGTGATCACGGTGAATAAACGAGCGAGAATAAAAAAAAAAATATGAAGCTTTTAAAAAAAAAATATGATTACGACTGTAATTCCCGGGCTCGGTAATCTTTCTCAGATCTTTAGTTACTTAGATCTTTGAGTATATCTAAAGAGGGTGGGTAGTCAGAGCTTCACTTATATTCCTTCACTTTTTAAGAGCACTGCGCACATATTTTTTTCGAATGGAAAATTTCATTGGTGCACGACCAGGTTTGAACCCACGACGTGTAAATCGTGAGACAGGGGTGCTACCACTACACCACCAGCGCTCTTAACAAATTATGTACAATGAGATGACTCTCCATGTCTGGTATTTATATAAGTCGCGATTTACTGCCGACGCGATCGCTCAGTTGCACACTAAGCCCTGGCTGTATACAATATGAGCAGCAGGGGTGGCGCGGGGTAGCTTTCATTTGGCATGTTGATGAAGCCGGCCTCGACAACCCTAGCCTACCTGCCGCCGCCGGCTGCGCTTTATTATGTGATCTTTTACCGCCTTTTGCTAAAAATACTTCGCTGTAAAAATGTTTACTTACACCATTATCCAGCTTAAGACTGCTGTCATGTTGCTGGTCGTGGAATAACCTAGAGACAGCCACCAACCTAGTATAGGCTAGTACCTAAGGTTAAACTTAGATTTTAAAACAGAATGTAAAAATCTAAGTTTAGGTAATCGTACTCTGTAGTCAGATATCTGTGTCCTTCCACAGACCGCTAACCGTCATAAAACGGCCGCACTGGGAACCACTTCAACTTGAGCACTAAACCACAGATTAAAATAATTACTTCAACTCTGAAATCTCTAATAACTAGAACAGCAGAAACCACTACCAAACTTCCCAAAGCACAGTTGTTGCGAATTACTAAATCATAGCAGTTCAGCGAAACTGAGTGAACAGAGAATGAACGCACTAACGTAACGTTCACGAGCGTTTTAGCACACATCGTTATCTATTGCTGTTTCGCTAACTTTCTAACTATATAAATCTTGTGGGGCAGGTAATGGTTGCTGCGAAATCGAAGGTTTCATGAAGTCAGTTTGTATGCAAATGGACTGTTCGGGCGACGATAGCGTGACCTTGGTATGGGGGACACCGCTATTGACGATTGGGGAGTCGCTTGTCGCATATTGAACAACCGCAAATCAGACAGACAAAACCGAAACTGATCGTAGCAAAATGGTAATTATGTCAAAGTGCGGAGTAAATACCTGTCTTGCGGGAAATCAGCAAGTTCCTCGGTAAAACTTTCCAAAGATATATGAAGGTGGAACACGAAGGGACAGAGTTCATCATCCGAACTTCCGAAAGCATGTTCCGGGTGATTTAGCGGCGCCCGCTGACTTATTGTGTGGGGGACGGCGTTCACGGGAATCACAGGGCTGGGGTTGCGAACTTTTGAACAGCCGAGTAACGTACGATAGTTATACCCTTAGGGTGAAACAGTGGATAGAGTATAAAGAATCGATTGGAGCATCGAATGAACAGTGAACCGTCTCGTCGGCTGGCACGCAGTGACACAGGACCGGCCGCGACTCTTTCAAATGTTCCGCTAAAACTCAGGCTAAGTGGAAAATCTTGTGTGGTGCAAGCGATAAGAGACGAGCACTGTAAGTATCATATGTTTATTGGGGATAAGTATCCATCTTCAAATGAGCTAAACGTTGCACGTTGGTTTGTTTATTTGTAATCTTTGAAACTACTAAACCGATTTTAAAACTTTCACTGATATTTATCTAGGTTATTCTTGTGTTTCGGTGCGTATTAAATATTAGTAGGTACCTGGATGATCGAGCTTTTCTCGTTTTTTTTTGGCAAGCGACGTTTTCTAAATATGAAACCTAGCTAGATCGATTTATCAGCTCCGAAACCCTCTGCATATTGTTGAACCCGTTTCCGTTTTAGTAATTTTCGACCTCAAAGTCTGTCACGGTGACCGCGGTTTTTTCACAAACCATCTAGGTACTAAGTAGGTAATTTCAAAAGACCTAAGCTAATTAATATCAGTAAGTAGGTGACTTGCACTGATAATTCCAGCCGGAGCCATTAGCGCGGCAGCTGCTAGAGTTCCGATTTATGGTTTACGAGTGCCGGCTCCTGGAGGACCTACTCCTGGCAGCACTACCTATTTATCTATTATTATCCCGTCACCAGTTAGTTTGAACCGTTATATCACTAGTTCATTTAAACCGGTGTAGAGAAAGGATTAAAGAGCGCCTTCGAGGCGCCTATCGTGCACTATCTAATGAGATACGCAGCTCATAACATTTTTCAAAACTAACTAGGCGTAGAAAACTTAAAATGCTCACTTTGACCAGTGTGCGATTGAATTCGGGATGTCTACTTTGCAAAACAGTTCACGATAAATCAGCGAAATAGACGCCCAGATGAAACGATTTGTGTACTGTGTGTGTCGGTACTGACAGCGCCCGCTAGTTTAGAACTATATACATATATATTTATAACTATAGAGTTGTTACAATATTCTTTCACCAAAAAAAGGCCATCTAAACAAAATCAGAGGCCTTACCGCAAGCTTTTAGGGCAATATTAAAGTGGTCGAACTTCGATGACGTACCATGACCTATAACAATTTGTGTTGAAGTAGTGTCACTTCAAACTTGAAATGTGATGTTTCTGAGCATGATGGTTTTTAAGAGCTTGTGGCCCCAGACTAGATCGACCAGTTTTTATAAGTTGTACTTAGTAAATGGTGCTCATTTAGTATATTTATGTACTTATTTATTGATCTCAATAAGCGTCCATTATGTCGCCGGCGGACGCGAGCGGAGGGCGCGGGCTGACAGCGGAATGACTTCGGCAAACGGACAAAGTGTATTCAATTATATCGGTACAAATATCGATTTAATAATGCTTCGTACCTAAAAAACGGCGGCCGTAACATAGCTGTGGCTGTTTTTTTTTTATTCTTACAACGCGATAATAGTTTTATCACGACGATTCGTCCATTTAGGAACAAACATGTCAAAAATGTTTCATAAAAAAAAATATGCACATAATTAGAAACATTTCACTAATCAAAAGTGGTCATGTGCCATATTTCATGGACGTGGCTCAGACTACCCTCTTTAGATATCCGCAAAGATATAAGTAACTAGAGATCTCAGGAGATTTCTACCAAGCAATCATCATCATCATCCGCAGCCCGACTTCACCCACTGCTGGGTATAGGCCTCTCTTTGCATATGCCATTGTCCACGGTCTGCTGCTAGCCTCATCCAGGTCCGGACGGATGCTATGTCCTCAGCCCATCTCGCTACCGGACGACCGACGCACCTATACCCGGTTCTTGGACGCCATTCAGTTAACGCCTTACTCTACCTGTCGTCACCTCGCCTTGCCAGGTGTCCTGCCCAACTCCATTTTAGTTCCGTTATACGGTTCCCAACGTCTTTGACCTTTGTTCGACTTCGAATCTCGACGTTGGGAATACGGTCTATAAGCTTGATGCCGAGCATGGCTCGCTCCATGGCTCTCTGTGCAACTCGCATCCGGTACACAGTCTCCTGCGTGAGCGTCCATGTCTCGGCACCGTACGTAACAAGCAAACGTCGGGAAAATTATAAGGTAATTTAAACGCGATAAATACCCGTCTAATACTAATAATAATGTTCTACCAAGCCCTTAAAGCCGTGATCATGTTTCATATTTTTCAATAATCAAGAGATAACTGATAACGTTCGCTTCATCACCGTTATATAACGGTCGGCGTTTTTCCCAAAACTTTAGCTTTAGCATTGAATGTAAACATCGACTCGTAAGTATTTGCGCTATCGAATGTAATTGAATGCGCTACAGTAGGTACACACGCGCCGCCACTTGGCGTTACGGCAAATATTATATAGATAGTGCAATGTTTACTTTGATATTGAAAATGCTGATGAGGTATATATGAGTACGATACGGTCAAATAAGAGATTCGTTTCAAAATTTATTTCGCTGCCTGTACAGATATGTGAATTCATCAACTCGTGAGGAAAATACGTTAGGAAAACGTGAGGAACAATAGTAACATTAGACGTAACTTGTACTCGTATTCGAATCGCACGCGCCGCCGGCCGCCTTCGCGTAGGTATCGGGATGAATTACTATTGGTTCGTGGTCGCTTTCGAATTAAATTTTCACATTGGTACATATATCTGTATTTTTTGTTTCTAATATTTAATTCTGTTTATTCAACGATTGTATTACCAAGACAAAACCATTTCACTGCGGGAAAACAACCATTAAAATTTCACAGTGTATAAACAGCGTGGTACATAAATGATACTACAAACACTTTTAAGGAACTCCGGCCTTGTCGAATGCGAGCAAAGTGGCGTGCGGCGCTAGTCAAGCCGAAACGTTATTTAAAATGTAGGAGCACTCAGCTAACAGCTCCCAACGAGTGTTTGAGCGTTCTGACACGGACTGTACATGTACAGGGTGGTATGAAGTTTTTTGTCAGTTTTTCTCGGACTGGGGATAGGACTGGAATTGACACCTAGACTCATCTAGCATGTTGGACGATCAAAATGATCTCTGTAATTTTAATACATAAAGATATTTTAAATGAATAAAAAAAATGAATTTTTGTTTTTTGTTTACTGTGGAAAATGAAATAGTCGCATAAAAATGGATTTTATAGTCGAATAGATTTTAGTCTGCAGAACATTCATTTTGACACTTCCTTGTGACATCAAGTCAGTACAACTCACGCTTGCTGGATTAACAAAAAAAACATTCTAGTTACCTTAACACCACTTGCAATATCATAACATTGTTATTAATAATGTTGCATTTGAAAGTTCTCAAGAACACTGAGAATCTTGACATAAAGAGTTTTACTTCAAAAATTTGAACAACCATCATTCTTTCCCACCCTGTACAATGTCGCAATGCTTACAGTGCATTAAATGCTCGATATTTGCCGACAGATCCCGCGCAGCCGGCGGAGGAAGGGGCTCTGAGATCCTTCTTCGTCATTTATGGCATCTTCTTCTTCTTTTTATTTAGTTATATCATCTGTGGTTGATTTTCCAAAATTTTGGCAATTTCTGGCATCTATCTCTTACTTGTAGAGATCAAATTTGCCAGTGTCAAGTGCATTTTTATATACGTAAGTGTTGTCAACGTCACAGACTCATAGTGAAGTTGTCAAGACAATTTTGAACAAAAAATAGCTGTTTTGATTAAAATTCTTGGAAAATTTTCAAATGGATTTATAAAGAAACTTTTACTTCAATTCACATATCTCACACCCGTGTCACAAACTCAGGCTTAATTGGAAAACTAAGAACCAAAATTACACAGTAGAACTCAAAATAACAAGATATAATGTTAAAAAAACTAGAGCGGTAAGTTCCCAGTCGGAAACATCAGAAAAAATCCCATCTCATTTAAAATACGCGACGGCAGCTGTTAGGAAAGGAACAGCAAAGCCAAGCCATGGTGAAATGAAAACAATAAACCTATTTAAAACCGATTTCAAACCGAATATTTTTAACCTCAATCGCAATTATTATGACTGTGCTAAGTAAAGTCAACAAAATGCTTCGGAAAGTCGCAATTACGAGACATGTTTTTGTAAGTTTTCAAGCCGAGAAGTAGGTTTTCGGGCCATTTTTTCAGAATTGAGTATACTGATAAGAATACAGACGAATTAAGAACATCCTCTTTGTTGAAGTCGGTTAAAAATATGGTACCAAAGAGCAGCCGTCGAAGTGAACAAAGCAGATAAGCGCCGAGGGAGACGCTTGTTTTTCTTAAATTACCAAAGTAAGAAAGAACGGCTCTACCCTTCAGGGCCTAATTACAGCTCACCTCAGCAGGGGTGGAGGTGACACGTCACAATGGAGAAAGTTACCAAATAACTGACTAACTTTCAGGACACCTTTATATCTGCCGTGAAACGTTCAAACTTCGCCCTTGAGACCACGTAATAGAGTCCACAGCGGCTGACGGCTCGGGTTAGTGGTTGAACGTCTTTCTCGTCCGTCCGTCTGGTGAGATTTATGCGAGTGAAAACAGGGATTTGGTTATGTTTTGATGTGGCCTTGTGCTCGGGGAAACCGTAAAACGGGAAACGGTCCAAAACATGGGTTTATTCGGATCGGGGGCCGGTAAATCCGGATATTAGACTGTAATTGAAGTTAACGTTTGGTTTGGAACAATACTCTCTAACTCGAATAAGTAGGTAGCATTGCTACCGGATGTTCGATGTAGGTTTTAGGGTCGGATTCTTAACACCGACTTGATATTTTTCTGTTGGTTTTGTGTTTTGCGAACGGCAGACTGGCACCCAAAGCATTGTCTAAACCACTAGTCGTAAAACATGCAATTGAAAAGTGTGTTTTTGAAGACAAATTTTCAAAATTTAACCACTTTGACAAGTGTTCAAATAACACACACAGATTGATCTTGTACCAGGGTCTGACCACAAACTCAAGTTTTAGAAACGTCACATTTCAAGCTTGAATTAAGACTACTTCAATACAATTTTTATAGGTCATGGTACGAAATATCAAAGTTATATTACTTTGATATTGCTGAAAAAGCTTTGTTAAGGCCCATGGACTTCAGTTTTTGGAATGAACAGTGTGACGGTGGCAGGGAGGACGAGAACGCAGCGAGATGTCGGTGGTTTGCTGTCAAATGTCACTTTGAAAACCCTCTTTTTATTTTTTACCTCCTTATTCACCGTTGCCAAGAGCCTGGCTTCTATATAGGACAAACAGTCTAGTTAGTATTGTCATTTGAATTTATACTATTTAATTTTCATCATCATTATACATCGGGTGTTCTCGCCGTGAGAACTTTAAAAGACTTTACAGAAGTTTACGTAAAATTAATCGCGATCGAAGTCACGGGAAGAGACACTAGTTTACTAAAGTTACTTTTAAAATTCCTACTGTATTATAACTTAAAAAACTCACCAATGTTGAATGTTCTCAATGTTTCTTAACGTGTTAATGTTTAGATGCGGCTTGCGACGAAACTTAGCGAAGTTAGCGGAGCGGGCGCGCGCGAGCCTGCCGGGCGCCGGGCGGGCACTGCCGCCGCCCAGCGGGGCCAGGGCGGGCAGCTCATCGGTATGACACGATATTATCTTATATTGTTGTATTAACAAAAGTTTTATAAATATTTTTTGAGTCAATGAAAAAAAGGTCCTATCAGGTAATCTACATTTACACTAATATTTTAAAATGGTACTAGTAAAGTTAGGTGTGTAGGAAGTATAAAATATCCGGCGAGGCAAAGCCGTGGGCAGAAGCTAATTATAAAATTCTTACATTATATTTCTGACTATGAAAAAGTGTTTTCTTTTTAAAATACCTAATACTTTTATAAAAAAATCTTGTAACCTTTAACCCTTCGTTATGCGGCTTGGAGTTAAAGTCAGCACGGTATAAACATTATGTGAACCGAGTCACAAGGATTTGTACTTGTTACTAAAATATCTAAAAAACTTGAAGGACCCGCGAGGCCCTTCGCGAGGGCCTTCGAACCCCCGCCCCCCCCTCGGCTGTAGCAGTCAGCAAACGATGATAAATGCCAATCGGAGCAATAGTTCTCGGTTACGGCTGTACCGGCCTTATAGATGGCCTATTGCTCCTGATTCGCGATAAATCCGGGGGATATTGAATGGAACATTTTATGGGCAGTTTTTCTGAAGCCCCATTAATCGGACCTGTCTGCGGCACGTCCTCATGCTGCGCTCTGCGGGGGCAGGGGAGGCGAGGGGGGCGGGGGGGACCTATTGGAGGAAATTTAGTTTTTGAAATAATTTCATGCAAGAATGATGTACCTGGATGACCGAGCTTAGCTTGGTTTTTATTATAGTAAAAGTTTTCTAAAAATGAAACCATTTTATGGAAAACGTTGAGCCATTTCCGAGATTTAGATTATATATATACTCGTAAATATTGTATACCTTTAAACGAGCAATTCTTGTATATATACAAGTGTATAGAGTATATATAATCGGAATCTCTGAAACGGCTGCAGCGATTTACATGAAATTTCGTATGTAGGGGGTTTTGGGGGCGATAAATCGATCTAGCTAGGTTTCATTTTTAGAAAACGTCGTTAACCCAAAAAAAAACGAGCAAAGCTCGGTCATCCAGGTACTAACTATTATACAAGAAGTTTAAGATTAAACGTTATTTTCACATAATTGTTAATATTATTAGTAACTTCCTGTCTCGTGATGCTCAAACTGTAAGCAAATAGTAGAGTTCGCTCTTCAGGTAAAGTACAGTTGTTACGAAACAAACTGCTAATTACAATATCAAATGAAGCTAACGACGGCGAGCGTCCCGGCCCCGTCCCGGCCCCGTCGCGGCCCCGTCGCGGTCCCGTCGCGGCCTCCTTTACATATAAATAACATTAGTGCTGATACTGTTTGAAGACTCATGCATTATTCAGGGACGAGGACAACGAATTGGGCGGTTTAATTAAACTGTGTGAAAAACCAAAATAAATGAAAAATCTGGAGACGATCTCATTGCGCGCAGAACTCTAATATTGAGGTCGCCCATTTCATTATGTTCTATTCTCCCATATTAAAATGAAGGAATAATTATAGAAAAGTTCACAAAAATAAATTTAAATCCATAATTTTGTCGTGACAGGGTACAACAAAAGACGTAGGAACTGGCGTGTTTGCCATGGAAGCACTCACTGCCACTAGCAGTCCAACCCACGGTGACTGCACTGAACGCTGCTTACTCCCTCAGAACGATGCTAAGCCCTTATTGCGCAATCCTCCTGAGACTACGAAGCGGCCTTGACTCTTTGAAAGTGGAAAGCTCGCGAGCAACTCGCTAATTGACTCGAAGGAGTTTCTTATCGCAGAAGAAAACATTTAAATGGAAATTGATGGCCAGAGATCGTTCGGGCGCTGGCGCCCTCGCTACTTTCAAATTTTTGTTGTTTGTTTCGTGCTACGTCACTTTACGTGCTAGTAAATAGGTTTATTTTATGTATATTGTTAGATATATATATTTTATATGGGCCTTAGTGTTTTCCATCCTGTACTAGACTAATTTTGCCTGAATTAGGTGATTTATTAATATTATTATCATTTACTCCTCGCCTACTAAAGCCAGTGGTTATTAGAACTAAATAAATGTTTGAACAAACAAACTCTTTGAAAGATCAATCGTATATCATACTAATTTTAAATTATCTGACTCATTCGATCATCAATCATGCTTTGATGGATCATTATATTTTTTATTTACTTATTTGTAAAGTGATATGACTCACACTAGTGCGTGTGTCAGCAGTCAGCATACAAGTCAGCGAGGAAGGTCAATTTATATAGCTGTCTTATCGAAACATAGATCTGAGAGAAAATTATAAATAAGGTTTAGAAAAATGTAAAAAAAAACTTTGTTCTTCAATCTGTCAATTTTGAGGCAACTGTTTTTATTTTGACAACCAAATCATTTATTTTTCACACAATTTAAAAAGTGCTTGTGCACTACTAGAGTAAATTGTAGTTCCTTCGAAGTTCCGAGTGAGGGCTCTCCGCGCCGAGGAGCGCCGTCTCCACGACGCTGCCTCCACACGGAGCCCGTTGGAAACGCGAAGGCGACGCTTTGAGAAGCTCTTCGAATAAATTTCTAGTGTTTTATGGACCTTGAAATTTATTTCCCTTAATTATTCTGCTACATGAAAGTACATAAAGGGGTAGGTTCTCGAAAAGCTGGTAAGGCTTTTTGTAAGTTCAATATTACCAGTTGCTTAAACTCTTGCGGTTGTTTGGACTGAATTCGTACTGAAATCTGGTTTGGTACAAATCCCAAAATAAACTTTTCCCAAAATGACTGATTTCTAAATGTCTTTAATTCGTAATGTCTGACAGAAATGGTACATTCAGCCACTTTAAACTAACAACAAACTCTACATCTATTTCCAGTGATATTACATAATTGTGTTAAACACTGGCACAATGTCAGGCTCTTGTTTAATAAAAAGCAATATCTGGTTCGAAAGAACGATACATGTCTGTTTGTAAGAATAATTATGAGAAAAAACTGATCCTCAAAAAGCTAATACTCTCGCTAGTCACGAAATAATATACGATGAAAATAAACATAAAGCCAAAATCCTTGGGACGAATCAGCTCCAACTCTGCTAGGTGTGCCTAACAAAATTGACAAGGATCATACAAAAGCACTAGGGCCAGCGAGTTTCTTGTCAGTTCTTCTCGTACTGGGGATAGGACTGGAGTTTGCACCTAGACTCACCTAGTATGTAAGACGATTCAAAATGATCTCTGTGATTTTATTGAATAGAGATACTTTGACTTGACTTGACCTGACATGAAATTTTGAATCCATACAATGCAGAGGTAGGCCAAAGAAAAGATGGATGGACTGTGTGAAAGATGACATGGGTAAGAAAGGAGTGAGTACTGAGATGACGAATGACAGAGGGAAATGGAAGAAGATCACATGTTGTGCCGACCCCACATAACGTGGGATAAGGGCAGGAAGATGATGATGATGATGAATACAGTGCAGCTGTACATGGTGCAGGGCGGCTCAGGACGGCTCAGGACGGCTCAGCGGACTCGCAAACATCATTTCAGAGATTGCGCCGCGCTGCGGGACAGACCCCCTCCGCCCTGCAGCACGTCTCCACACTATGTGGCCTTTCACATTCGAGCTATTCTATCTTATACCTTTAAACGAAAACGGCTCCAACAATTTTCATGAAATTTAGTATGCAGGGGGTCTCAGGAGCTATAAATCAATCTAGCTAAGTTTCTTTTTTAGAAAACGTCGTTCAACAATAAAAAAAACCGAACAAAGCTCGGTCAACCAGGTGCTCAATATTATAAACGCTGAAACGGCTGAACGTAGCTGGATGAAATTTGGCACAGATATAAATGATGATCTAGAATAGCACATAGGCTATTTTATATCCCGGAAAAATGTATGGTTCTCGTGGGAGAGATTTGTTTTTGTTTTTCAAGGTACCACGCGGGCGAAGCCGTGGGTGGAAGCTAGTCAGAAAATAAATGTTTGACTCTCGATGTAACTAAAAGTTAGAAAACACAAGTGTCGTTCTAGACACATCCACTCACTTGCCACTGTAAAGGGTTAGAACGCATATTTAGCCATTATCGAAATACAACCGGTTCGATCCACAGTTTCTGAACATTGCCATCGAGATAGTACATTGTCTTCGGGATCTCGTGAAATATGAAGGTCGCGGTGAAGATGTTCATTAGCAGTTTCTCGTCTCACAAAGGAATTCGCTGTCAATACGACGCGTCTCGGGCAGATGAAGTGAGGGTTCGATAAAGGGCTCGGCTCCAATGACCGAAAGGGCTCCGATAGCGGTCCCCGGGCCCCGCCGTCTGGCATCCGATATCTGGGAGTTAAACCTATCTATGTTATATAAGGTAAAATATTATGTATACTGCAGATTGTGTATCGTTTCATTTTTGTCTATAAAGATAGGAGAGCTTCAGATACCCAAAAATAAACACGACTGTAATCCCCAGGCTCGGTAGATATTTCCTCAGATCTCTAGGTACTTTAGATCTTTGAGGATATCTAAAAAGGAAGAGGTACGTCATGATATTTGGAACATGCCCACATTTTGCATAATAGCTAGTATTCCGTGACAGGTTGCAAGCCCATCGCCGCTTATAAGAATATTTACTGACACATAACTTTTGAATTTTTAGTTCTAGGGTATGCCGGTTTCCTCACGATATTTTCCTTCACCGTGTAAGAGCACTGGCATTGCGCACATAATTTTTTCGAATAGAAAACTCATTGGTGCACGATCAGGTTTGAACCCACGATCTTCGGATCGTGAGGCATGGGTGTTACCACTACACCGCCAGTGCTCTACCGAAACATCTATATAATTAACAATTTTAATAAATAATTAGCTGAACTTTTAAACATCTTAAAGTAACAGTACGTAAACAACTCGTATAATAAATGAACCAGTTACACGAGATCTCCGCCTTACAGTAATTCACGAAGGCTTTGACGGCAGACTGAAGAGTCTCAGGCGAGTCGAGGGTCTACGATGAGTGGCACCAAGTTTGAGCAACGTTTTCGACAAGCGTTCAAATTTATGCTCAATTTTATAAGAAAACTTTTGATATCAAAAGATAATAAATTATGATATTAAAACAGGACTAGATGTGGGTTTGTCTCAAAATGAACAAAAATATTACCTAAACATAGATTATACAAGGTGGTCACTGTCGAGTCTCGAATTCGTGAATGCCTTATCTCGATCGCTGTATTGTTGTTTTCAATCTACATAATTTAAAAGCCGCTTATAAATGGTGTGTGATAACCTCCTCTTTTTCTTTAAAAATATGATTATTTTTTTGTTTTACATTTTTTTATGGGAAATTATGTTGATCGCGAGACATTCTAGATTTAATAAGCATTCAGAAGCTCGCAGCCGCCGCGCCGGAGTCTAGCAAACTTTTAACGTGCTCGTGAATACATATTTCATACACATACATATTCTTTAAAGCAATCTGACCTTTATTAAAAGTTGTTACGGTCAGTATTCCAACACCGAGCGCTTCTCATATAACAGGAGAATAAGTTATTTAATTCAGCAAGGAGTTTTCCGTGAGATAAGTCGTTATCATAACTTTTGGAATTGGCACAGTTTTCACTCGCGTATTATTTAGTGGCCGCGGCCGCTGACCGCTGCGTTGTCTAGTTAGCACCAGTGCTATATATGACGATATACGCTGACATATTCTGGCTTTAGGTCCGGTTTCCACGAAAGCAGAGAGGAGAGGAGATGTCACATATTTCTTAAGTCTTCTTCTTTTAATTTTGTTCAGCGACACGGCAGAACGGAGAAGTGTCTAGTCGGGCGGCTCACTCACACTCGGCTAGCTCACATCTCCAATCGATCATCTCTCCGCTACACTTCTTTCCGCTTTCGTGGAAATAACCTGCCAGCTTTACAGCACATCTCCTCTCGTCTCCTCTCGTGGAAACCGGGTCCGACGAGGTAGCATTTTTGACGCTATGAACAAAAATATTGCCGCAATCGCCAGGTAATGTGGAGATGTGGCGCATGAATTTCGCGAAGACAAATGATATATATATTATAAGTGCGGCGCAGAGCCAACGGCGCAGTCCCGTGCGCCAGGGCCGCGGCTCTCGTCACCCGGCGGCCGTCGCTCACGTGCGAGCCTCATTTCGTTAATTGTATTTCGTTAATTGTTCTCATTATCTCCAGATTGCGCGGAACTATTTACCGCTCTGAATAATGGAGTGGAGTTTCTAGAAGAGTCTAAAGTTAAATTGATTATACAATGCTACATTTACATAAACTCGTAGTAGAGTACTTGCGGCGTGTTATTCTGACGCATGAGGGTGGCAGCTCGAAAAATATAGATTTAATATTCGAAATGTTGCAAAAATGTCTTTTTATTTTACGTATTAGAGATAACTATTTATGCGACAGTGAAGTAAAATGTTCGATAGTCAATATCTTTGTCTCTGAAACAATAGGCTCAGCTAGTAGGCTCCGCTGCAGTTCTATTGAAGTGGGCGAGGCGAGGCGAGGCGAGGCGAGGCGAGCGCCAATCTGTCTGAAAGGAACCAATATCGTAGGCTTTCATTTATCGACTACGGTCAATGGACGGTACTGGTGAGTGACAAATAGTTGGAGTAGGCTCTGTAGGAAAACGTTTTATCGAACTACTGTATAAAATACTGTTTTGGTGCTGGCGCACTCGCGTGTTTAGAAGAAGCGGCCAGTTCAAATATTAATATGGCCGAAACTTTAGTCAGACTATAAAATCTGCTGAGCATGATAATCAGACATAAAGTGACTATCAAAATTAAGTCCTTTGTATTTTGGGGTTTCAAATGGTTATAAAACTAATTTGTCGTGCAGTCGAAACACGTTAAAATGTGAACTTTGGGCTTTCTTGACTCGACATCGCGAGTTTAACGATATACGTTTATGATATCAGTATTATGAGGGTAGTACATACAAGCCCTACAACTCTGCTGTGGCGTGGTCCCTTCGAGGTCCCCTCATGGTCCCCTCAGCTCCTAGGTATGTTGCCCCACAAAAATATGAGGCGCGTGACGCATGAAACTTAGATTAGGTTTTTATGAGGCCGTTACTCCGAGCCTGGGCCACAGCTTACTGAACAGTTTGTACTGAAAGGGCCACAGATCGTTAGCAGTTAGTATGACACCGAACCCGGCCCGAACCGCCGAATTAATTAATGTTCGATGTAATCAAGCTTACAAGTTTTATAGAGTTTGTTTGTGGTTCACATGGGGCATGTGCAATTATAGTTTTATGATTTGATGTAGGATTAGGCACTTTGAACAACTTCAAGGGAACAAAGGAAACAAAAGTTTTATAGCTTTTTGTTTTTTTTTACCATCTGAAACAGTGATTTGAGAAAAAAAAGTCTGCTTTCAGCACGCTTGAATTTTTTCTACAATTTTAAATTTCGAATTTATAAGCATAATTTTTGTATATGACTAGCTGATCCCCGCTGCTTCGCCCGCGTGGATATCGTTTATCGCGACTTTATAACTTGACAAATTATATACTAAAACCTTCGTCGAAAACCACTCTATCCATTGGTGAAGACAACATCAAAATCGGTGCAAACGCAGGGTAGGATTTTGTTTTATAATATGCAGTGATATACTATCAAAAGGTTTAGCATGATGGAACAACATCACATGTTTAAATCATTCGTTCTTTTTCGAAAGTTTTCCAAAGAGCCTCCATCGGACAGTGTACCGCCATGCCAATAGCAGCGACCCCCGAGCGGGCGACAACATCGCATCCATATCTGGGCATCTACTACGAAAAATGTTCAACGATATATCGGCACAATAATCGTGCAAAACTTACTCTTAGTAACATTGTTTATGCTATTATTTGAACAATGGAACGACCGACATTACTTTTGATAACCGATCTCGTAAACCAACTGTAACGCCACTTACGGACGACACGAAACTTCCAATTTGACAACGAAACAACTGTTAATTCGACTGAACTCGACGAACATTGGACTCCGATAGTATCGTTGTCGTTTTGCGGAGTAGACCCCCTCTGCGCCGTCCGCGGCACTCCGACCACACACTGATAAGATGGAGAAAGTTTTAACGTAATGCACGTTTATTTTGTTATGACGTTCATATGATAAACTGCTTAGTTCACATAAAAATATGATGAGCGAACTAAACACATGACGTAACTGTATCGTATAGTTATTGTATTATTGTATCCCGAAATCGTCAATAGGATTGATGACTTGAACTATTAGAAAATGTTTTTTTTTTAATTTCAATAGATTCCCCAGAATTGAGAATTAATATGAATCCTTTTCCGTAAAATATTTATAAAAATTGCACATGTTCTGTTTCCAAAGGTGAAATTAACGAATCATTTAATCCAAAACTCATATAACAATGTTTGTCAATGGCGTGGAATTTTTATGAAAAAATTAATCGATTGTCAAGATGTAACTTCTAAATCCCCCCAGTAATATTAAGGCGAGTGTACACGCGTCATAAAATCAACTAAACGACGACATCATCGCGTGAGTAATCGCCATCCCACACCTTCATTACTTTCTCTACGAAATTAAACCTTATTCCGACCCAAAAAGGTTTATGAAAAAAAAGGTGATAGGGTGATCCTTGATTAAATAAACATGGTGTTAGCTCGGTGCAATGTGAGCTTTACGGCGTGGACACACTCGTCGGATCAACAGATCTCAGAGTGATGGTTAGAACATGTGATGTGGCGCGGGTCGACGTGGGAAAGGTTGGAATATATTGTTGAAAGTTCAAAAGACAGATTATACTTATAAGGAGAGTCCGTTGAGGTTCTCTTTTCGTGTTTATGTTGCAAAAAATTAGATTAAATTGACTACACGGGGGTGTACAAGTAAAAATATTTCCTAACTAGCTGACTCTCGCACAGCTTTGTCTGCGCGTTTTAAGTATTATAGTTTTTCCCGTTTTTGCAATTTTTTTTATTGATACTCCGCTCCTTTTGGTCGTACCGTGATAGTATTATACCCTATAGTTCCTGACATAAGCGCGTTCAACCAAACAAAACCAACTCTTCAGCTTTATAATATTAGCATAGTTTTATTTCCAGCCAAAAACTTTTATAATTTTGTTACATTAACTTCAATTCCGTGCTTTCAATTTTCCACTATCTAGATAGGCCTCCGTCCGATCTAATCTTGAAGCTATCCCATGAAATGGAGGACTACTCGAAAGAGAAATAACTCGGTCTAGAATTTGAGTTTTCTGAAAGCGATGTAGAGACAAGGCACAAGAGATCAGCGTTTTAAAGATAAGTTTACCACAAGTTTAATTCGTGAAATTGTTTACCGGAAATAGGGTTTTAGCAAAATATATATTTAGAAAAAACAATATCTGGATAACCTTGTAAAATTCAATTACTCTCATACATATCAATAAACATTACAACAGTGAAAAGTAACTGTCACAATCGCGATACTTTCAAAAGCTTGTATATAATATTTCCTACTTCCGGTGAGGGTTCAAAGTTGGTGACTTGTGATCCTGGAGCTAGGATAGTATCCAATCTGTGGAGTCGTCCCCCGCGGAGCCCGGGCTGCGGGCGCCGCCGGGACCAACTCTAGTTAACATAACGTAAGGTGCCGAATGGTGAGCGAGCAGAACTTTACTGAAAGAAGAGTTATATTAATTCCACTAACCAAAGACTACAGACAAAATATTTTTACATCCCATTTCTTTAAACATGAAGAAATTACGTAGTTTTTAAATAACATTGTCATCCAAATCAAGTTTGATAACCTTCAGAATGTCACTTGCGATCTAAAGTCGATAAACTATACCATCGTGCATCAATGTACTCCCTCCGATATAAGGCTGAGCGCACACCGGGCCCGCCACCCCGCGCCCCGGGACCCCGCACCCCTCCAGAGCCTGTATCGATAATTTTATGTGTTCTTTATGACGGAAATAAAAGGTGAGTGTCGCGCCGTGCCGGTGGAAATACAGACGAGGACAAAATGTCTATCTTTTTATACGGCGCTCACAAGTTTCACAAAGAACACATAGGTACTAGGATGCGACAGCATAGTGCTAAATTAATTTATGAAACTACTAGCTTCCGCCCACAGCTTCGGCCGCGCGGTGCCTAGGAAAACAAAAGCATATCTATCCCACGAGAACGGTACGTTTTCCGGAATAGACTATAATCTATCTCTGTGCCAAATTTTTATGAGATCTTTCAGCAGGTTCAGCTTGAAAGAGTAACAAACATCCATACATACAAACTTTCACGTCTATAATATTAGTAGGATATACTACTCTCTCCTGGGTTGAAACGCCGACATTAATTCGGTGGGGAACAGAAAAAAATCGAAATTAAGAAAGTGTGGCTCGAAATAGAAACACACAACTGTTTAAGTCTAGCTTCAAAACTAAGTGGTAAGTATTATTCAAAAGTGCGCGTAAGTTGCACACGTCACCGCGAGCTGGAGGCATTGTGCCGGTGTCAGAGTCTCGTCCGGAGGGCTGGTTGTCTGCGAGCTCATCAGCTCTGCCTCATTGTGCAGCCACTCGCGGCTTCCGGCTACATCCTACTAACTGAATGTAACTAAACACTGTAGTCGTGAAAAATAAAATCTCTAGGGAACTGTTTACGTAGTTTTACGTTAGTGGCAAATGTGCATCTAGTACATAGTGTTGTAACTATGTAGATGTCACTAACCAATTTGCCAAAGTCCTAGATCGCGCTGACGAAAACGCACGGCGCGATATAAATTTGTTAGACAATTTTATTTTTTGTTGTTTGCAACTGTTTTGTACGAAGCATATTCTTATACCTTTAAATGAACAATTCTTGTATTATTAACAAAGCTCGGTCATCCAGGTACTAAATGTCTAAACGAGATTATCGTTCTCCTTACCAAGTTGTATTTTAGCACGAGGCCCATCTCTCAGTTGACTCCAAATGAGTGTACATCGTTGTAAACTTTTTACAGTATTTATAACGGTTCAGTATTTCTGTTATGTAAAGTAAGCTGCTTTTAAACGTACTTAGTTTAATGAATGAATGTTAGCGAAGGGTTGAAAGCGCTGTCGCTAACGGAAGCGAAGGGCGCAGGCTGCAGCAGGGCGGCGCGAGCACCGGTTACTGACGCTGTCGGTGCACTGTGAGTTGCTAAAGAAGTGTTTTTCAATTCAACACACTGTCTATCAATTTGATTACTATTTTTCTCGATTTTAAAAACATAGAGCTTTTATACACAATAGCTATACTCGTAATATCGGTGGTTGACATTCTCAACGGATATCTAAACTTAACCAATTAAAGAAAACAAAATAAATCTTCTTTCGTACCTGGTTATGGAACACAGTTACGATAATGGACCAACGGAAGCTCCTAGAGAGCTGAAATTTGGAAAATATGGTTCATTTCTGGGTCTAATAGTGTATAGAGAGGAAGTCCTAAAATTCAACCCCTAAGGGGTGCAGGTTATAGTTTGCAAAAAGCACTACGCGAGTGAAGTCACGGGCATTTCAGTAGTGCTTTTGTAAAATACATACAGTTAATTCTTTTTTTAATGAAAGCGAGTTCCGTCCCGCGCGGCCTCTCCACTAAACCAAACTAACCAATTAATTAAATCCGTTTACGCTTAGTTTTTCCTTCGACTGTCTGCGATTCCTAAACCGCAGGGGGAGGGGGCGGAGGGGGGGGGAGAGAGGGTCTGTGGCTTTGTCTGTGCGTCATTTCACGCGCTTTCGAACGCGAAGTGCGCTTATTGCTTTTACGTCAACTGTGTCAAAGAACTCCCGGGGGCTGCGATTTTGAAAATGTGTATTTTTGAGTTCCCCCTCGTTATCCGTCAAGAGGTTGGGGAAAGTAATATTTTAGTCGTAAATAACGAACAAACAAAACAACGGTTCTAGTAATAACTTATGTTTTTTAGCTCGCTATGCCTCTTGTGTTTCTTATGCGCAAATTATATTATTTTTCGTCTATCAAACGTCTCAAGTTTCATACCAACTTTAGGAATAGTTGTGAATCATTATTTATGTATAATCGTAAATCATTCTTGAATTCTTGAATTTTTGACTCCAAGACTGGCTACGGATGAGAAGGTCCGTCAACCGCGGCACAGCTACGCGCTACGCCGTAGCACGCGCTACGAGCGCGAACTATTCATTCAATAGGACGACAAAATATTACATTTGTATCCTTATTGTATTCTATGTTTAGGCAATTTGTTTCACATTCATAAAATGTTTTATTGTCGATTGCTACAAAATTTTTATTAAAGGATTAAGTGGCTATTAAGGCACACTTTCAATTTTTACGGTAGCAATATTTACTACAATACTTTTTTTTTATTTTAATCATTTGAGCACTGGTGATTATTTGAACATTGTATATTGAATAATATATCTCCGACCTCTATTGTTTACGAGTATTACCCGTAAATAATATGTCACCAATCTTTTTTAAATTGGTTCCTCGTTCGTGTCCCGTGCTTAAAGTCCTCGGCTCCAGACGCTACAAGTGCTACGTCGACTTATTTCAAGGAGCGTTTTTAACTTTGTTGTTTGTTTAACCTCGTGTCGTGTTGAAGCAGTAAGTAATTAACAGTTGCATGCCAAAGCACTTGTAATGTTTGCCTTCCCGTGACGTCATCACATTTTTTTTTCAAACGTCCTTGTTTCTCTATGCTAGAGAGCTCGACTCCAGAAGGGTTATTTAGTGTTAAATATACCAGTAAGTAGATAAGTTTAGCTGTGGCACTTGCGAAATGCGAATACTTGGAGAATGTCGTACTTTATAAAGTTGTGCAGTAAACCTCCCGCCAGTCGGTGGAGTAGCTACCCGGTGCCCTACTCCAGCTCGCTCGCACATCCGTCATATCCTTCGCACTAACTGTTCCCATGGGAACCAGGTTTCCGAAAAACAACCGTCATAATATGACGGTCGTTTTATCAGCAGGTGGTAAAGCGGTGACCGCATTGTTAACTTACCCCGCTCCGTTATTTAGAATGTAAAATGTAAAGTGACCGTGAAAGAGGCAAGAATTTGTGGGTTTCAGGGAATGCCGCTGACCTTGTGAATGTTTGGTGTTTTTGCAAAAACAATTTAAGCTCGAGAACAAAACGAGTGAGCAACGGGTCGTTTATAACGCGGGCGCTTAGCGGCCGTTATACAGGATGTTGGCTGTTCCATGTTTATTACAAAATTACATTCCTAGAGATTTGTCCCCTCACTAGTGAAACACGAGGTCGGCCATTACGTTTTATGGTGTAGCTTTTCATGTACCTAAACTAATACACATTTATAAAATACCTAATAAAATTTGATCGTGGACCAATTGATGTAGCAGTTTCATTGCGCACTTACACTAAACATAAACAATACTACAGAAAATCATGTAGGGTGAGATTAAAAGTGATTGCCTACATTTTATGAAATGCAAACTATCTCACAAAATCTGTTAGAGAGTGACGTCATCACCGAAAGTGGCGTGTTTGGTATGTAGTGTACAGTGTACAGTGCGACACAATGGCAGCATTCGTTAGCAGACGAGTGCCGGCGCTCGACCCGCGCGCGACCCACACATAGTGAAGGTAACTGACAGTTAGGTATATACCAAGCCGTTTTTATCGTGTCTCGGGAGCTGAGGAGACGGGCTGAATCCTGGCTGAATCAAAAACAGTTGTCAAAATAATATTCTTTGTTCACTATGAGTGGTGATAAAATCCACTCCTTTCGTGGACTTGACTTCAAGCATCTTAAGTTTTATGACATGTCGGTTTCCTCACAATATTTTTCGAGTACTGCTATGTGTGAAAGAATAAAATAATAGGACTATTCAGCATTTTTCGTCAAGAAATTGTCGTGTACAAGAATTATCAGTAAAACAAGTTACTGGGCAATCGATTTTCAATGACTACATAGGCCACGTGCAGGTGATGAGGCAATGAGTCGTTGAGGGAGAGCGGGAAGGTCAAAGCTAATGTGAGAAAGTTGCATTACTGCACTTGTTGCACTGCGACGCTCGTGGAGAGGCCAAGCATTGGGGTCACCCTGTACTACGTCACCGACAACTCACACACTTTCGTGAAAAGGTGCTAAGCGCAAAGATTCTGTTGGAACCTGGGCTACATTGCATATAATTTCGGGGAGATAACTCAATAAGGTACAAAAATAACTAAACAAACGTACTTGCATGATCACGACTGTCCCACTCTTGGATATCTAAAGGTAGCCAGAGGCTCGTCACAACATTATCACATTTGCATATTTAGTATTCCATACGTGACAGGTTGCAAGTCCCCGCTCAAAGGAATACTAGGTTCAAACACATAAACATAACTCTCACACGACTGTGATCCCCAAGCTTAGTAGATATCTTCTCAGATCTCTAGTTACTTAGATCTTTAAGTATGTCTAAAGGGCTAGTAAAGGGTAGACTACATTTTGCATAGTGATTAGTATTCCTTACGTGATAGGTTGCAAGCCTATCACCGCTTATAAGAACACTAAAACAATGACCAAATTTTATGACTGTAATGCCCAAACTTGGTAGAGACGTCCCTTCAGATCTCGTGTTACTGAGACCTTTAAGAATACTTAGACAGGGGTAGCTAGAGGCACGTCCATGGTTATAAGTAAGGATTACCTTCATGAGCTGCAGCTGCGTGGAGATCGCGGCGCGCGAGGAGCCCTCGCCGCCCACCGGGAACGAGCCCAGGTACTGCAACAACACAACAACATACAACAACATACAACAACAATCGTTTCATGCATTCAAATAAGTCAACGGAACTTTGAGGAAGTATTCTTTTTACTCATTACTGTTACGTATCTCAGAAGATAAGAGGAACCGTTATAGGATCACTTCGCCGTTCGTCTGTCTGTTCGTCAAGACCCAATAATTGAAAATATATAAGGTACTTTCCGTTGACCTAACTTTATTTTATTTTCCGTTTCATAACGATGAAAATTCCCATATTTACTTTATAAGGTAAATATAATTATAACAACTAGCTATCTCGATTGCAACTTCGTCTACGCTTTTCAAGTAATCTAGGCATTTAGTATTTTTTTTAATCATGTAAACAGTTCATTAATTCATACTGATTCACTCATTCATTCATATAATATTTGTTCAATCATTATAATTATGTTTCAAATATTTAATTGTTCTATTCAACTATAGGAAGGTCCGTCCCTAGGCCCCGATGAACGGGCAGCTAATGACGAGGGGCCCCGTAGCCGACTCCGCAGATGGTGGGACCACCCCATCGATATTTATTTCAATGGTAAATTTACTACAGTATACCAATAAACCCGGCATACTTCAACCGTCAAGGGTCTATTATTTACTTGAATATAATTATCCTCACCCCATGGTAAAGTAATAAACCACGACCTAAGAAGCTAGGTAACATCCTATTGGATGAAAATGAGCTGTTTGTTTCCATCGCGTAATTAATGTTGCAGCTGCACTGACTGTTTAATTAACTTGACACGCGCCGCACCGCGCCGCACCGCACCGCACCGCGCCGCACCGCACCGCGCCGCACCGCTGCCGCACGCCGCCGCGCACTCGCTCGTCACTATCACAATGCGGCTTGTTGTGCTAATTACTTTCTGAGATTATATATAAAACTAGCTTCCGTTCGCGGCTTTGCTCGCAGGGTACCTACATAAAGTATAGCCTATCTTACTCAAGGATAACGTAGCACTTTATCGGTGAAAGATTTTTTGAAATCGGACCAGTAGTTTTTGAGTTTATTCCTTACAAACAAAAATACAAAAATACAAAAATTTCCTCTTTATAATATTAGTATAGATAGTTAGTGAACTAGTGACCAATTATCGTTAGAAAGTCCGGTAGGTACTAAAGTGCAGTGTTTTTAGGACTATCTGGAGACTGTGGTTTTTTCCGTCACATTATGTAGGCATTTTATAACTTTTCCAGGACACGAGATCATGATTACTGAAACTCTGAATGTACGACAGAGTTACGACACAGACAGGTTATTTATGATCGACCATCGATTTGTAAATCTTCAAAGCCTCCCTACAGTAATGTACGGAGTTCGTTTGTTTGTGCATGTGTGATGAAGACATAGAAAGGGCTGACCGCAGGCGTCGGTCGCGGCGGCTCGGTCGGACACCCGCTCACAACCTTCTCCTGTTACATATAATTATTACGGTCTGCCCAGTTTTAACATTTCGTACATTTTTGGTTTGAGGACTAGTATGAGGTTTAAATCATTTAACATTTAACATTTTTTTTAAATAATAATTATTAAAAAAATATTCCCACTTAGGTAGGACAGGAAGAAGAAGAAAGAACTATTATAAAAATAAAAATTAGTAAAATAAGTAAAGTAAGTAAGTAAAAAATAATAAAAATAAATAATATTCATAAAGTATTAATAGTTTTTCGTTACAGAAAAGACGTGTGGCGCCATCTGTTGGGTGGTGGTTGTACCGAAATAAGCTCGGGCGTGCTATGGTTCACTGCGGGTTTCCCGTGTTGTTGCTAGTAGTTGGCACATTGCTTACTGCGGAACAAAATCACTAGATGGCGCTAACTGTACCTATCTCGTATACCGAAAAAAAGTTTTAAAAGTTTTCTTCGAACGCTAATGTTGCAACGAACTTTGGTTTGCACTTATTGTTTGTACATTTAAATTAATACATACTTATCTACTTACTGGAACATGATAAGAAGATTATCAACATTTTTAGATTGAAACCAAATTCGCAGTAAATTTTTTTTAACAGATAATTAACAAAAATTCAAAATTAGCTAGCAAGATTAGTTAGAGATAAAATAACAACCTCGAAGGTTCTTATTACAATTTTGGAACGCAACACAACGTTGTATGTTACGACTTACGAGTATGTAGATATGATGTAAGTTCTATAGACAATCTGTTTTGTAACTAAACTAGCAGGGCCGCGTTCAAAGGGCAAAGTTGTACCGAGCTGTTCATAATTGAGATAAGTAACAAACAAGCAAGATTCCTCACATTGAGATGAGCTTGTCTCGGCCAACTGTTTGTCTCAAGTTGGCCAACTCTCCTCAACAATGTACCGCGCCGTCACCGCCGGATGTTGGGGTGAATTATATCTAGCTGCCGCTCTTGTAGTGTGCCCTAGGTATCACAACTGTAAATACATTTTGTATCATTGTTGGACTTGGTTTGGTTCTCGTGGCGTGACAAATATTTGTTTCAGCGTGAAAGAGTAACAAACATGCATCCACACATCCATACATTCTTAAAAACGTTCGCGTTTATAATATTAGTAGAATTGAGTGCTTTCCGGTAAAACCCACATTTTTTCTACCCAGTATTAATTTTCTCTGTACGATCCATAACACATGCCCCGTTCTACCCAATCCAAAAATCTGAGTCACAGTGTATGCTAAACAGTACAGTTTCCGTTATATTTATAAAAAATCTATTTGTTCTAAGACTGACTTTTAGACTATTACTCCTGATCCGACAGATCTGGGACACGACCCCACTCGATTTGAAAACTATTAAATCACAGCCTACTTTTTGTTCTCTTAACATACGACTTCGAGTGCGTCTTTAGATAGAGGTAAAATGTTCGTAGCTTAACTTTTCTCCAGAACATAAACTATATGAACGCACTCGTCCAAGGTTATAACTTAATTGAGTTTATCAAGTGTGTATAAGTGAATAGCATTCCCTGTAGTAGGTGCGAGCTCGTACGTACTCGTACCTACGTACGAGTAGGTCGGCACAGGCGGAGGAGGTGAGTGTAATGAGTGAGAGGGTGCACAGGTTTGTATTACTTGATTGTGGCGACCGAGTGTTAGCTTAATGTTTGGGAGTTCGTTAACGGTAACTTATGGGTGCCATGAGATTATAACCAAAGTTGATTGTGCACTGAATTCATTCATTAGAGGAATGCTGCGCTACACTTTTTAAAAATGACATACTTGTTTAACCATATTATTTTTTAGAGTTGTCACTAAGTATATCCCTGACTACTAGTGTTGATACGAGTAATAACGGACCGAGAGCAGCCGGCGACAGCAAGAAATATATTAAACGATATTTTACGTATTGGTGTTTCGGAGCCCTACGTTTATGTGCAGCTGACCCATAAGCGACCTCTCGATGACACACTGTCGGTATAGAGACTCAGTGAGGTTAGTACTACTAGTTGTCTCTACAAAGTATCTACCTGCCCCATAGCATTAGTATTATATAGTCAGCGTTTTTCTCTACGGAAAGAGAAGATAAATTGGCATAAATTACGAGACCAAGCAAAAATGACACTTTTTATCGTCACAAATGTCAGTTAAAATTCTCTTCTGTAGAAAAAGCTCTCGCTTTGTCTTAGTTACAAATTCAAATATCATTTTTACTAGTGTTGGGCAAAAGGTGAAATGAACAACCTTCCTGCTCGTGTGTTGGAGTACACGAGCAGAGTTCCACAGGACTGCTTTTAAAAGAAATAATAATTATTACGCATTCAACTTTTTTTAGGTCGATGTGGTATAAATAAGCACTGCAGTGTTCAGCGAGCTAGAGATAAGAGCCGTGATTGCACCAGTTTCCATTGAAATTTTATAGTTTAGATTCTCCAAATAAATAGGCACATTTAATGGAAAACATGCAATTTGTTGGAAACCTGCGATATTCCGAATGTAGATGTGCGCCGGATAGCCGACAAACAATAACTCAAGATATGAATCAAAGCATTCACGGCGGCGGCAACAAATGGCCTGCAACTCGCTGCGGACGTAACTCATCCCGATCCGCACCTTAAACCGAGGCGATAAAATTCAATTTGGCTCGCTAGTATCTAGAAACTCAAAAGTTTGCATAGCAAGAGCTCACTTCGGCAATTTGGATTCAAAGGCTTTGCGATAAGGTTGTTATCCTTTTGGTAAATACCAGCTCAAATTTCAGCATCTGGTGTGGAAGTATTGACAGCGGAATGATAATAGGCCGAGCACGTGACGTCATCTGATACTCAATTCTACGGAGCAGCATCACATGTGGAAATTCAAATAACCCAGAACCTTCTCACAATATCAATACTAATTCTGCCTGAGAGATAATGTTTAGATTTTCGGATGAGATGGCTCATGGCGGACGTGACGACCTAAATTTGTAGACCAAAGCTCAAATGTAATTTAACTTTATTTAGACGGTTCAATATCCCTTTGATTTTACTGATTAAATGTTTTTTGAATTAGACTTTGATTTCTAAATAATTCTTGCAAATCAAATGCTACAATGCTGTAGGCACTACCCAGATCATCTGCCTGAAATAATGTCTGCTTTTTGTATAAATTCAACAAATCAAATCGCAGTCGGTACTTAAAATAATGTAACATTTAACTTCTACCGATAAAAACATGAAATTTAAAAGTGATTCAAAATGTTCGAATCTTTAAACAAACATTTCTCCGGAAATGGAGTTGTTAGTGTTTAAAGCACTCGACAAATCTTACAATGCATATCAAGAGCAAACAAACTCGAGTGGGGCGGGGCGCGAGTGCGGGCGGCGACGGCTGCTCGGGCCGGGCCACGCCACGTCACAGACTTTAGCGAATCTATGAAAATTGCGGTCTATGCGGACGTAGGGCACAGGGGTTTGTGACATTGTAAAATATAAAAAAACGAGTGTGTTTAGACCTCACGCCTGCAGTAAAACTTCTTAAACGTAACTGGCTATTAAAGAAAGAGAGAAAGAAAATGTGTGCTCGCACCTCTCTCTCTTGCCCCTACAGTAATACGAAACGTAACTCTCTCTCTCTCTCTTTCTATTTTCACAACTTATATCTCTCTCAATTTCCGTCCGCCTCGACCGATCACTCTTTTTGTAACGCTCTCGTCACGCCTTCACCAGTTTACTCCTCAAGTCAAGCGTGCGTAAAGAAGTTTTACTTCAAAAACATGTTGTAGACTGTGAGTTGTGTCAATCCAGAATGAGATTAGTAAATCATTTCACTACGATGTCGTATGAGTCGCTCGCAGAGCCGCCGTCACTCGGGCCGCCGCCTCGGAGCCCATCGTTGGTAAGTTGCCGAAGCCACTTGACTCGTCTTCCGATTTGCATAAGTTTTAATCAAAGAAGTTCCGTCCGAGAGTGCTCGACATGTCGGAGCGTTTTTACATGCTGCCAACATTTGAAACGTTCAATCTGGGCTGCCAACATCTCGACTCGATCCGGCGGTGCCGGGAACTCGACGTTAATTACGTGAGTTTTTAAGTTTGTGGACTCAAAATAAGTAAATGTTCCTACATTCAGCGGTTTGAAACTGGGGAATGAGGTTGCATTTACTTTAAAAGGTGGTTTTTGTAAATTGCTTTCTGATTCAGTGTACTTACATATGTCAAACAAGTCGGTTTTATGTTTTGAATTATTTTTTTAACTTTAGCTGAGGTTTTATGGACTTGGAACCTAGAAAGAAAGTAATTTTCGACCAACTTATTAATATTTTAAAATGCACATGATGACTAAAACTGGTGATAAACAAAATGTAAGACGGAACAGGAACTAAACAAGCTGAGAAAAATGACATAAAATTGATATTTATTTAGTAGAGTTAATTCTTAATCATCAGTATATTATAGTACGCGTGTGCAGGGCCTCTTGTTTCGTTTCAGCAACGCCAGGGCTGAATGCATTGTGATGAAATTGGCCGTGGCTTCAGTAAAAAGTTTCCAAAACACAACCGTACAAGTACAAAGTAACAAGATGGGATGCTTATCTCGATAACGAATGAACATTATTATAAAGGAAATGTTAATTTTATGGCGGCCCGATTTATTGCGCGGCCTGTACCTACTTTACTGTAATTTATCGTGGTTGAATGAAATCAGTAATTACAATCATTTATTTGGCGACACTCGCGTTTAGTTATCTATTACGGTTTACACTGTAGGAAGAGGTGCCTGCAGTAGTTGAGACGGAGGAAACTAATTCCTTTTTTGTTAAAAAGTATTACAAGGAACAAACCGAAAACCAGCTCTACAAAATAATACTAATTTCCCACCCCTTTGATTTTGTCAAAACTTAGTCCTGTTTTTGTAAACATTTTTGTAATTTCTCCTGATTGTCCGCTTCACAAGGGTAGAGGTAGACCAAAGAAAAGATGGATGGACTGTGTGAAAGATGACATGGGTAAGAAAGGAGTGAGTACTGAGATGACGAATGATAGAGGGAAATGGAAGAAGATCACATGTTGTGCCGACCCCACATAACGTGGGAAAAGGGCAGGAAGATGATGATGTCCGCTTCACAATGAAATATTATAAAACAAATAGAGACGACAGTGTTGTGATTGCACGTTGCTCCCGCGGCGTAGTGCCAGACCCACCTAATGCTCCTGCGTGGGGGCGCGCCACACTGCTAGCGGGTTCAAAAGCTCGTATGACGTCAGATAGGCGATTAAAAAAACTGTGGTTTAGTTTCAGGTGAAATCGACGATGCACGGTTCATCGGACAACAAAATCCTTAGCACCTATTTTTACCCGTCTGCGAAGGGTTATTCTAAAGTTCAAAGAGACATACCGGTAGTCGTTTTTAATGATTTCCACATAGTTATAAAATATTATTCTCCTCTGCCCAACCTCTTTGCTACTCGTAAGAACATTACTTTTTACTACGTTCATAATTAGTCATCAAAAAATAATTAAAAAGTAGATCCTCATTAAAGTGATAAATCTTCCAGTGAACGGTTCGGCGTAGCGCGAGCACAGATAGGCATCGCTGCGGAATTGAAAGCACACATCGGCCGGGCCGCGCCGCCGATAGGCATCACAATGGCGTCGATATCGTGATTGCCTTAATTTTTATTTTCATTGCGGGTACTCGGAGAAAGGGTCTAATGGGATATTAAAGTGTCGCATTTATTTTTTAACAAAAATGTCTGAAACTAAATGATCTGAGACTAGCTGTGAGCTATTTCAGTAGATGATACGAAACGACTAGTGTTATAATTGTAGCGGTGGTGGTGGTGGTGGGGGGGGATGTCAGGGAGCCCTGTGCTCTGCTAACTAACTCATCAAGCGCCGAGCGCGCTGTACGGAGGTGCCGCTGTTTTAATATCGCACTTTGTTTTCTTTCTGTGAACTTGCCGCGAGCTACGGGCGCTTTGATAGGCTATATAAAACAAGTCGGCTACAATATACGGAGAAAAACAAGAACCGCAAATTAACGGACCATTCGAGGTTTTACGATACAACGCGTGTCGTGCGGCGCGAGCGTGCTCAACACGCTTTTTACGCCGCGATGTATGTGTTACATGGTGTTTTTGCACGGATATAAAATTTTGATTGCGCGAAATTGCGGAATTATCAGTTTATCACACAGGAGGGTTGTGGTGGAGCGCCAGCAGCGGGGCCGGAGACAGGCGTGGGCGTGGGCGTGGGCGTGGAGCCATCGAGTGTGGATCGGTTCGATTTACATCTGAGTGAAGCACTTCGGCCCCAGCTGCTGCTGATGGATGCGCCAAATCGTAAAATATATATTCTCTTGTTCTCTATGAAATACTGGTGTTCGTGATGCGCATATAAATAAGTTGGGAGAAACCTTATGAATATTATTTAACATAAGCAAATAACTACGTACTTGTGTAAAAGAACTACGAATTATTGAAATGAGTTTATTTCCATTGTACGTTATGATTAAATGTATTTAAAGGATAGCTTTACGTGTACCAATTTTTAAATTGTTTTATGCATCAGTAATGGAAAAGTGTGTACTTTTCCAGGGAGCCATTTATCTTAATTAATGAGGTCGCGCGAATCATTACGAGTTTAATGACTTTATGAAAATGATATGCAGTTTTAACAGTCTCGCTCCGCTGTACTCGTACTTCAGGGACTCGTTAAATACAATTGCTAAAACATTTTAATGACCTCAATAATACTTTTATTGGTCAGAGGCTCCGCGCCCTTTAGAAAGGGAATCAAATAATGTTTCAATTCCAATGCAATCCTATTGAAACAACTTTTTTGCTAAACTTTCAAAGTTGTCTCGTCACGGAAATTCATGATAATTTTAATAAAGAGACGAAATAATATTAAATCAAAATATATTTTTAAGATGTTCATGAAACTCGAGGTGACAGCAACGGCACGGCTCGCGAGCGGAGAGATCACTGCCGAGTCGCGAGTGAGCTAGCTAAGTTTATTAGAAACAGTGGCACTCCGGTGACGGAGTGAGCTAGCTCCTTAAAAGCCTCCGTCTTGGACTAACAACTTTTTAAAAGCCTAAAATTACTCTCAGAAGCACTTTAATTGTTAATTTGCTGATATATATATTGAGCTACATTATTATTAGCCCTAAAACCCTAGGTCAAGACAAGAACCGTAAGGAATTAAAAAGAAAATAAGAGTTGGACAACTCCGGTTTTTTTAGCATCAAATTAGATTTCTATCGGGTAGTCACTGTACCTGCAGGTAGAGATGATTCAGTCTAAAAATGCACGCCCCTCCACTTGTACTTGTACCGCATGTAGAGGTAAATACATTGGAAATACATTTGGGGGGTTCATTTTTAGACTGATCTACCTCTACCTAAATATCGCCATTTTGTCGCAAAGGAAAGAGTACAGTGGATTCAACTGGTGGTTCCATTACTTCCGAAAGTTAGTGAACTCTGTACAGGTAGGTAGGTAAGTATAAAATTAACCGGAAAGTACCGAACTAAATTAATTTCACGTGAGCACCGAACAAGTTTGTTGTTTAGAGCTCTTAGCACCAGTTTCTGATGTCTCTAAAACGGTGACGGATATCAAATAGCGTGATTTAAAACAATGTTAGTAAATAAGCACAATTCCACTTTTTCAATATAAGCCGATGTCAAATAGGGTTGGCAACAAATTCGCTAGGGACTCGATGAGGTAATGAACGAGTGCTGACCGCCCAGGTAGCGAGGAGCGAGGAGACAAGTTGGTCGCTGTACTCGCTCCTGCAAGTTCAGCTACAATAGTTCAAGTTATGATGAAGTGGAAGGATGCCGACAGCGACGTCTCAACTCGCGGCGTGCCGCATGTACTCAGCACTAACTTGTCACCACATCTTCAGTTAACGCCATAACTCAAAGTAAAACTATTTTAACACACTATTACCCATCTTAATTCGAAGTTCTCTTCTCTTTTGTGTAAAGGATTTTTTTCTTGTTCTGCATCATCAGTTAGTAATTCCACTTCCCTGGACACGAGACGTGCGTAGGCCTCGACACGGAAGCACTGAATGATAATTAGCAGACGCTATTGTAAAGTAATGGCGGCCGGAAGTCTACGACATTTTTGACTTTAATTTTGAATTATTTTTTATCTAGACACGTGGTAGCGTGTTTTTGGGAAAGCAACTACAATAATATGTAAAACCTAATCACGTCGAATTAATCTGTTTACATAATTGTGACCGAACTTAACGTATGTGTAAGTTCGTTTGATCATTATTTTTTCTCTGCAGCGATTCATTTCTACAAAACCTGCATTGTGTAACAATAGTGTATTGTGTTTCTCTTCAGACAATATTAAAGCCGTGTCCCGGTTGCGCAGTTCGGTTCTACTGAATGCAATAAACAAATCGTTTGGTTACATCGCGCTGCCCGCTCCCCGCGCCGCTCGTCGCCCGGCCCGTGCACCTGCACCGACCGCCACAGTGCTCACACCGACTATATCGGCAGCGCGGCTCCCTCCACACGTCGCGGACGCACGTCTTCCTACTCGAACCAGTTTCGATCGAGTGCGTCTTTATTTATTCGCGGGATACTTCTAACTTTTTTTTTTTGCAAACCAAACGTTGTTTTTTTTTCTTAAATTGCAATAAGAAGTGAGCTTAATTTGTTGGCTTTAAGTTTTATTATACTCGTATTACGTCTACAATATTATCAATAAAAATACATGAAATTATTATTATTCGTACCTACACTGTAGCCAGGATTATTTAATGATAATTAGTATCTTACGTCGTTAAGCTGATACATTGTTAGGTAACGGCAATGAATAGTTATTTATTTTAAAGTTTCAGATAAAATTGTTCGAACCGGTTGGTGATGCGTTGTGCTGTGGCGCTGCGCGTGCGCCGCTAAGGGTATTGGCCAATGGATATTTTTAGCGCGAATAAAGAGAGAATAAACTGATTTATATGGACAATTAGCCTTTGTAAAAACGATGGTATATTGGTATAGTATATTATAATGATGGTTCCCCGTTCACCATCGCACTCGGCCCGGGGCCGAGCTCGGAGCGCGAGGCAGGGCATCTCAGGACATCGTCCTATCCTATCAGCTCTTTAGAACCGGTCGGTGGTCGGAAGTGGAAATTCGTTAAATAACTTGACCTAAAATCGGGGGAAATAAAAAAATAACAGCTAAAAATCCCTTAGGATCCACGCGTATTGTTTCAAACTCCCACTAATTAGGCGAGCATGTTTATTTTCATCATATTTTGGAAACATTCGAATATTTAGCGGGCTCGCGGTAATTCTTAAATAATCCGTGTAACGGCTTCCGGAGAAAGCGGCAGCAGTACGTTGACTCGCCCAATTTGCGTGGCGCAAATCTCTTCTCGCGAACTACATAAACATAATGTAGCGGAGTTCAAATTGTTCGGAAAATGTATGCAAGTTTTTTTCAGGAGGGGGCGCGAGGGACGCGGGGGCACGGGGGCGCGGGGGGGGGGGCGTACACTCAGTGCTTGTTTGAGGAGCTCACTTGATCGCTTTTTAAGTTGGTGTGAATAGGGACATGGCTATTGGGTGTATCGTCGAATATATTTGTACAGTCAACATCAGTTAAAATATCAAAAATACACAAACGTGCAACTAAGGTTGCGATTCATCAGAATTTTCCAAACGGTCCAGTTTGCTCATTATTGTAAATATACGACTCAATTTTTCAAACATTATCATCTCGATGTGGAAGCGTCACTATAATTGCCGTGAATGCGTCTCCAGCGAGGCCAACAAAGGACTTATCGCCCGCCATTTGTTAGGAGACACTCAATTTGACTCCGAACGTGACGTCTGTGACGTTTCCACGTCGTCACGCTGCGCGGTCCATTGCGTCCGAAACCGAACCGGCACTCCTTTGTCAGCGCCGCTTCACTGAGTCGCGCTCATCGGCGGCGGGTGACATTTCATGACGCCGAATTACCGAATCAGTGGCGAGACACAGATGTGGATTCGATTCCTGTTAAGTTTGATTTCCTTATTATAAGATTTATTTATAGAGCGGTTAAACACTTTCACGCGAGGCGGGCTTAGTTTTGCTAAGCATTATGATAAGGAAAATTCAAAATGATCTCCAATAAAAATCTCATAATAAAACCTCACAACACTATAAAGGTCTATTCACACGCATAATTTAGTCGACCGTTCCTACTTCATATTACCGGCATTCGTTCCCACTCCCGTCACACCACACGATCCTTTACGTCACTACGTACGGACACGCTCGCTGCGGTCAGCTGGTGACGTCACTACTGACCGGCAGGTGGGTGTCCGCTAGCTCCAGCACTGCGCGTCTCTTATACTATACATTGTGATGCGACCATGACTTTTTGGTGCTTAGAGATGCATCTTAAAACACGCGCGAAGAGGCTGGGGCCTGCGGGCCCCGTGCGGCGAGCGGTACCTCAGCGCGCCGTGCGCCCAGCATGCCGCCTGCGCCTGCGCCGCCTGCAGAGCGGCGGCACCGTCACCGACGCGAGTCGCGGCTCTCGCTAGTGGCCGGGCAGCCAGCGGGGCTGCCAACTCTCGGCGATCTCCGACGCTATCATGTATGTGATGATCGGTCAAATTTTATAAAATAAAACCAATGAACAGAAAAAAAATACATCTTTCTCGTCACATAATCAAAATGTGTTAAATATTATATTGTCAAAGTTTTTGTTTAGGTACTTTTTTTAACTTAACTCCGACCGATATAAAGAACATGATAACTTGAAGAATTGTAACATAAGAAGATAGAATAACGGTTTGTTCACATTCGCTTATCTTAGTTAGGAGTCTCCACCGATAGATTGATTAAATAAAATTCAAGCTTCGCTGGAAACACCTCCGTGGGCGGAGGGGGGGGGGGGGATTTGCCGCCGGACCGGTCCGACGAGTGCCTGCGCGTGCGCACTCACCGCGTTATTTACTTATGCAAACTGATCAGTGATTATAAAGAGAAACGACATACCATCGATTGACAACATATATTTTCAGCAAAAGCTACTTTCCAAACAAATTAATGGTTTTATCCAGATTCCAGATATGTAGTTACTCTAATTAATTATTGGATGACTTCTGAGTGTCTTCATTATTTAGTTTTTTTATCAGTGTCATAAAATATTTACATAATTTCCGTAACATTTTGCCTCCATAGCCCACAATACATAAGGTCACAAGTAGCCGAACAGATAACTCGTTAGTTCACTGCACCCTCTCCGTGCGTAATGGGGAGCTGCAGGAGCCACTTATCGGAGCTGACCAGAACAAAGAGAGACGTGACGTCACCGACACGGAGGCAACGACACTACTTGCTTTCTTCAGTGATCAAAGATTGTAGGTTCAAGTTAACATAACAAGCCAACCCATTACAGCCGTAACCCATTACGGCGTGTTGTGCCTTATGGAGGGTTCGAATTAAAGTTCACCGGCGAGAGAGCATTACTTATTCCATTAAATCAGAAAAGAATCAAAGGCGCATTATCGTTCAGCGAGTAATAAATGGCTGAGCCGGCTCGCACGAGCGGCGGATAAATCGGTACTTTTCAAGTAACGGAATTAAAACAATGCCTTCGGAACTGGCGTTTCTTATTCAAAGGATGAAAAGAAGATCGGATGTGACGCAATAATCGACAGATCGATTTGATATAAGTTTACGAGCTTTTAAAGCAAAGATTCGATCGTAAAATGGAATGCGTGTGAATCGGCCTTTATGTAGCCGTAAACATTCGGCATAAAGAGCGCGCGGCCCCGGGGGGGGGCGCTAGTGGAGGATGCTATCTAGCTATTATTTGTTACGCTTATAATAAAAAAGTTGAAATGAAATTGTTTCCTTAACAATGTTTACCGCGGCGGCCGACGCTCGACTTAGCGGAGTCGTTTCCACGTTTAGCGTCCACTCTCGCTCGCGCTTCTGAAGTCCTCGAGCGGAGGCGGACCGACCGCTCCACCCACTACTTATATAAATAAACATGTTCTGAAATGCAAGGTCTTCTACTATTTTTATTTATTTTTATTTCTGCTTGCATTAGCCACCGAACTAAAATAATCGATGACTTAATTTTTCAAACATAACTTGAATGTTAATTTGTGACTAAAGTGATCGAACACGGCCGCCGCGCTAATGGCGATCGTAATAGGCTTTACTGTCCAGCGCTTCGTTCGAGGGCGATCAAATCAGGAGGCGCGAGGTAATAAGTCACTCAACTTTCGGCAGAGAATAAGATGGACGACAGGTCATTTGACAGGTTGGGCTCAACTAATAATTGCTCAATTATTAATAGTTGAGCAGTGGGTAATACCCTCCGATCAACTAATGGTGTGCGCGTTTTCGTTTGTTCCAAACCCGCGCAAGTCAGCAAGCAATGCTGCCCCCCCTGGGATCGCTCGTTACAGACGGTACACAGTACATACCTACTGATAGTCTCACTTTCTTTAACTTGGCACTCCAAAAATGGGATAACGATCCAAAGTTAGGACGACAGTGTCTGAGAAACAATTTTGTAATAATCTGAATTAATAATGAAGTTCCGCGCAATCAAGGGAAGTTCTTTAAATCGTCGTTACAAAGTTCACCTTCTCAATAAATAAGTTTCCGATCCAATTTACTAACAACCTGCGATATTATTTGATTCTAATCACTTAAGGTGAGACGGCACTGGCGACCGCCATTAAGGAGTGTATACGCGAGATATCATAACAGGTTTTTAAACGGTATTATTTAGGGTGCCCTTAGTTGGGCGAATTTAGTAAACAAAATTTTACCCCTTTCCTCTTGACCGATCGATCTGAAATTTGGGACACACGTTTAGATTTGTATCATCGCAAACCCAAGATATTTTTTTTGTGCATCTGATCAATGCCTGATAAATATAAATTAAGTATTTGTTGAGAATAAGATTAATTTGTTGTGGATCTACACATTACATTGATTTAATTTTTTTAATAGCTGCAGATTTAGTTCGAGTAGTTTGTAAAGTAAGGCCCAGCCTCACTGGCGCCGCGCTCCGTGCGCCCCCGGCCCGGTCGGCTCGCGTCGTCGACGTCACCCGGCCGAGTGCGCGATCACCCTCACCCGCGCTTAATGCCGTGACAGGAGTGCGCCCGCGCCCACGTCACCCGGCCGAGTGCGCGATCACCCTCACCCGCGCTTAATGCCGTGACAGGTGTGCGCCCGCGCCCACGTCACCCGGCCGAGTGCGCGATCACCCTCACCCGCGCTTAATGCCGTGACAGGAGTGCGCCCGCGCCCACGTCACCCGGCCGAGTGCGCGATCACCCTCACCCGCGCTTAATGCCGTGACAGGTGTGCGCCCGCGCCCACGTCACCCGGCCGAGTGCGCGATCACCCTCACCCGCGCTTAATGCCGTGACAGGTGTGCGCCCGCGCCCACGTCACCCGGCCGAGTGCGCGATCACCCTCACCCGCGCTTAATGCCGTGACAGGTGTGCGCCCGCGCCCGGCTGTGGTTGCACTTTATTATCGTCTAACTCTAACTAATTGCGATAACTCACGTCGCAACTTCACTAATAAGATGATGTTTTATGGACTTAGTTTAGAATTCCAGGTGAATGTAAGTGGCGTGAGGAGGGCGGGGGGAGGGGTCGTTAAAGATAAGGGTTGTAAACTTTGGTTCTACTTAACAAGATATCGTAAACAATGGTAAAAATAATGGTTTTTGAAAGCAACTTTTTTAAGATGCTCTAACGAAAGAGTGGAAACTATGTTAATGTCGTGATTGCACCGTCGCTGGGACGTGACGTCACGCCGGTGTCGTGTACTACATACAGTTAGACTCTGATCCTGTGAGAGGCTGCAAAGAAGCTTAGCTCCGGCGGAGGAAGCGACGGCTGATACAATTTTACGACTGTAATATGACGGAGAATAGTTCCGTACAAAATACATAGAAGTTTTTATTCTGAAAATTACCACCGTTTTAAGAAGGTCACCGTATTTTAAGAAGCATAATATGGCTACATGAAACTCTTGAAAGTTTCGGGTTCACGCCTCGCGCAATAATATGAATCCACCGATGGCTCCTCGTACCACATCGAGCTTATCTAAAGAGTGGAAATGTGTTACATTTTACTTTATTACAAGCATCGTGTTGTGTTGCCAACATCCAGTTTTTGTATCGAAATAAATATCGACAATTATTATTCTCGCGCGCAATTTGTATCCAATTCTCGCCATCAAAAAGAGGACATTGAAACAATGTCGGGCGGGCGTCGTTACCGTCGGTCACGGCGCGGGTTCGATTCCCGTCCCCGGGGAAATTAACCGGCGCGACGCCGATTGCGGAGCCATCCCACCTACTTATCGGAGAGCGTTTTCAATGAGTACCCGCGATTAAGGACATGATAATAGGTTTCTGTTTAAAAGTCAACCTTATGCCGACCGCCTAGAGGAGGTTTCAGTTTTGCATCAATGGATGGTGTACTTAGCATCCGTTCAGTCTAGGTTCAATCAGGAAGGGTCTTAGGAGAGGCTTTTCTTCTTTATTCGGAATTTTAAATCATTATTTCCTTTTAATTTCCATTCATCCCATTGTAGGAACAGAGAATAGCTGACGTCACTGTTCAAGTAGAGCTTAGAACCTTTCAACAGGCTGTATCGTAACAAGGTATTCCCTTATTTGCGAGATTCGCTCCTCAAAGAGTTTGTGGAGAATGTGGAACAAACAAAAACATCTCGATACCCGCCCCGTTATAATGAGCCGATACAAGGAAGCGGTGAGCCGCGCGGCTCAACCGGGGCCCGCACCGCAGCTACTGCGTGAGTGCGGGTACATCACGTAACCATACCTGTAGTGCGATTACGTAACTCGGATACAATCAAAACGTTCATACTAACCGCTCTCAGCGCCTATCGATGAATGGTATTACGGAAGGTCTGTCATTTGGATTGACATCGAACGTACCTACGTAATACCGAATTATTACAATCGATAGGATTATATATTTTTTTAAACTGGCTCCAATTTCAATCAAACTTTGATTTAATCAACACTCTTGCGTAATACCTAATCACTTGATTACAATCAAAACGGATTGACATTGATTGTAAGCAGAGATCCATAATCGCCCCACACTGGTAGGGATCGCCTTGGTGGGATCCACTATATTGTTGAATATTCAGCTTCCAAGCAATACTATACAATATTCGTAAACCGAATAGGCTAGTGAATAAAGATTTCAAAAAAAACACCGTTTAATAGCTACGTCAAGGGCGGCCGACGCGCGCTCCACTGGATCGCAAGCGCCTATAAGTTACGGCGACTATTACCATCAGGTGGGCCGTGCGCTCGGTTCTATAGCGGAGTATTAAAGTTGTCCTTATTGTTCAGCCACGACCTAAGCGGCTGTTCCACTCCGCAATGACCTCCGGTTATTAAAATTCACAAAAATAGCTTCATAAATTGCCCTTTTGTTCTACAAGTTTTAATCGCAGCATGCTCTCGCCTTTGTGTCCACGAAGTAGGCCGTCTCGCTCTGCCTCGGTTGTAGGGCGGCTGTTAGAGCGAGCGAGTGCCGAAAGGTTTAATTACTTCCAGTTAGCCGGAGGAATAGTGTAATAATGTGCGTGTGATTCCGCCGGTCCGGCTCCGGCTCGGCTCCGGCCCGTCTTTAATATAAGTCTACAAATGAAGGTCATCGCTGAAGAGCAGCGCCGGGTAGTTTGAGGTCCAGGGCCCGGCGAGGGGGAATTAAAATAGTTTTGAGAACTACTGACCGCCGCACTCGGACACAGGCTCGAGTGAACAGATGGCTCACTCAACTCTGTAGAGTGGATCGAACCTTAGATGCCGACTGCAGCAATATTCTTGACGTTCTAACGTCACGAATGAGGCTCGAATGATCCAAGGAATGATGTTATCAAATGCACCTGTATATCGTCCAAACACCGGCACAGCCCGAGTGCCTCATCTGTCCACACCGCGCTCTGTGGCCGGCGATGTAATTTGTCGGGACGAGCAGATTTGAGGGAATGAAATGATGTGCTCGCTCGGTGGGCGGCCGGCGACTCACGTGACTCGGGAATTCAGATTATGACGCTGTCATGCCTGACCGGACATTTGAGGATCGCTTTGACAGTTGCGGCTCGTTGGCGCCCGCGGCCCGTCACACCTGGGGCCTTACCGCGAATTCATAATACAATACCGAATTAGTATTACATTGTTACTTCGTACCATGACCTATGCAAATTGTATAGAAGTAGTGACGTTTCTATGATGGAATCGTTACGGAATCTTTCTGGAAGACTTCGTGGTAAGGCCCCTGGATTGGTCATCACCTTGTTTCATAAGTATATTATTACCAGTATTTTTATGGCTATAACACGACTATATACTCGTAGGTACTTGCCTATTTCTATCGTTCAAGTAGGCCGACGCGGTTCAATAGGTATTTATTTAATCTGAGGAAAGATCAAAGCTGTCCGCTGACGACTTGTGGATACTTGGATAGACCGCGTCGAAATGTTACATTTTGACGTACTTATCATTTTCTTTATTTCGTGACCCGCTCATAGAAATGTATAAAGTTTACCAAAATTGAAATACCTTTCTTCAAGTTCTGATCGGAGTTCGTGAATATTCGCGGCCGTGCGATGCGGCCTTACACGTAAAGTTCGGAAGATGTCTCGGATTGTGCTAATTGATATTCCTTGTACCGGAGAGGGAGGACAGGAGGAGAGGGAGGGGGGGAGGCAGATCGAGTGTGATAATACTTTGATCTCCTCAAACCCGATTGACGAAAAAAGTAAGGACGCGTTTTATACAAAGTTTAGGTCGTTCTGCTGTGGGTTTGTGTTAATTTTAGGCTTAAACTGGAGTTAGAGGTAGCAGCAGTGCCCCCCCCCCCCCCCCCCCCCTCACCCCTGCTCGTGTGTAACATGCGCGACGTTTAATTGTGTTTCTGTCCGCACTGTTACAAGTTCGGACAAGCAGCCCGTGTGGCCAGGACCAGGGCGGGCTGGACACTCACAGGGTGTGCGTCAGTACAACTACATGGTGCAACTGGCACACTGAGGAGAAGTAAGTAAATTGTTGTTTGAAGTTTTATTAACTAGCACTTCGTTGATCGAGTCATTGAAAGGCATCTCTTTACTAGATCTTACAATCGATATCTGTCAGTCGAGTGGCCGGTGGTCGGAAACCGACAGTTCACGCCTGTCACCACCTGTTTGTTTGTTTGTTTGTACTCGCGCGAGGGACGGTCACGCGGGCCCCACACGGGAACAAGCCCCGCGCTATGTTTGCTCCGACACACACGTGTTGTACTATAGAAAAGGATATTTTGTACTCGAGGGCGCTCCTCTTTCGTCTCTCGAGGACTGCTCTCGAGAACTCGTTTTATTTATTGGTTCGTATTGGATCCGTGGAACCCTCACTTCAGCCGGCGTACTGAAGGGCGCGCGGCGCTCATGTTCTGGGACTATTTGTAGGTGGAACTTTGAACTGCAAAATGTCGTGTAATTCAGCTCATCGTCCGATCCGTCCGACGGACGACCCGCCGCATGCTAATGGCGGCGGATTAGGACGGACGGACGGACAGTGCGTCGCGCGCTACCTGCGGCACATTAGATAGCTGCACCCTCTTTGCAATGCTAAACACCCACTGAAACTTGTTCAATTAAAACTTTGGAGCTTTATATAATGTTTATACTCCGCTAAGCTCATAGCGATGGCATCATAAATTAAAATAAATGAATTTAAATACTTTCGTTAAAGTTTAAAGTTTAGAATTCTTAACCGGCTCACGTTTAATTTGAAGAAGAAAATATAAGAAACACTGAGGAAAAATATTAAATATAGATCCTTTTTTACAAGTGAGCGGCCGTAGCGGCTCGTAGCGGCCCGTAGCGCGTAGCGCGGCCCTCGTAGACAGATGCTACGGATTCCTTCGGAAGACATCCGAGACCGGTTCCCTCCCGGCGGCGCGGTGCCAGCGGCCCCGGAGCTAGCTCCATGTAATGGATCCACTTTAGCTCCAAAAGAGGAATAAATGTGTCGCGCCGGCCCCGGCCCCGGGCCCCGTGCTACGGCAGGTACAATTGTTTACGCAAATTGCTTACGCTTTCAAACTTGCTCAAACAAACTACGAGTTCAAAGATTCATAAAAGCGTTGCGGAATGAAAGAGGAACCATTTTTTAAATCTAAATACGTACTATGTTATAAAGGGAAATGTATTATTTATTCAAATGTCGCGTCGAGGGGAACCGCGGTCCCTTGACATCGCAGGTAGGCTACGGTGCCACGGCGGCGGCCGCACACTGTAGTCGGTGGAAGAATGTTGAGAAATGATGTGTCACCATAATGTTCTAAATCAATGGGCGCACGGATCCGGGAGGGAGGGGGGCGGCGGGGGGGGGACTCGACCGAAATATGGTAACGCTAGTAGCTACCGGCTCAATTATATTATTGCAATGCGAGCGACGTTTTCCATACAGTTTTCCTGTTCGCAGGATTTGGCCGGGAATCGCGCAAAATGAGCATATCTATTACTATCAGCCAGGAATAAGTTCGACAAGGTCCTGCGCGGCCTACAGTCGGCTGTACTCAGGTAATCGGCTTACGTGCGCCTACAGACACATAATTCAGATTTACAGAACGATATCATCTTAGCCGAGGAGATTTGAAAAGCTTTCATAAAATATATTATGTTTTGGTAAATTTGCTTGCACCTGACAAGTGGAGATGAGAGTCGAGGACTATCCATTACCTTGTGATGGCTGTGCATAGAGCCTACTCGAGGCAGGAAGTGCCATCCGTCAGTGACGTCACATCCGCCTACGTACAGCGGCGCGTGCATGTGAGACCTAGTCATTGCTCCCAGCTTTATACTAAGAACATGAAGTACATTAAGAAGTTAACAAAATGTTATCTAACAAAACGTACGTTTTATTTACTTTAAAAACAACTTGTGTGTATCCAAAAATGTGTAATGATTTTCTGCGATGCATTAGACTGTCAACTTTGTCGCTCTAGTTTTTATATTGAAATTGAATTGAAAAAATATTTATTCAGTACAATCACAAGGATCACTTTGAAACGTCTTACATGCTAGGTGAATCTATGTGCCAATTCCAACCTAACCCAAGTACGAGAAGAACAGGCAAGAAACTCGTCTCGGTCCTAGCGCTTTTTTGTATGATCCTTCTTACAATAAAAAATATTTTTTTCTCGTGTTGTTTTGAGCCTTATTGTGTAATTTTGGTGGTTATTTTTCCAATGAAACCCGAGTTCCTGACGCGGGTGTAAAATATGTGAATTAAAGTGCCTTTCTGAATCTATCAGAGGGAATCCCGAGAATTTTGAACAAACGGCCGTATTTTGTTTAAAATTGACTTGACAATTTGACTATGACTTTGAGACTAATTGAGACATTGACAATACTATGTATAATTTAAACACTTATAAAACTTAACTTTGGCAAAAAATTTCTTAAAAGAGAAAGACGCTATAAACAAAGTAAAAACAGTGAAATAGTTTTCATAGTTGTATTTGAAATAAATCATTTCATTCAGCCGGCTCTATTACTATAAAGTGAACTGCAATATTTCCCCGGTTTACCGTAAATCCCCACATAAAGCACGCCGCAGCACGCGGGCGGCGACACGTACTCCATTTTCCGCTGCCTACACACGGTGGGAGGCTAGCAGCTATCCGCTGCAGCCTTACGCTGAATTTCATATATTATATTCTAAACTAGGCGCTACCCGCGACTTGGTTCGCTTAAGTCCATCAATATAACATTATTAATTCTGATATTTTTGATATCGGATTGTGAAATTTCTATGAAGTGCAAATAAATGCGGTCACCCATCCAAAAACTGACTGCATCCAGCATTGCTTAACCATGTTTTCCCCATACAATTATTCAACCCCTACCCCCTACCCCCTTCACCCCCTTAAAGATTATTTTTTGAGACAATACCTAAATAATCTATGTCCGTCTCCAGGATTTATAATATATTTCGTTGCAAAATTTCATTACGATCCGTTCTGCCGTTTAGTCGTGAAAAGAAAACAAACAAGCAGAGGTACTTTCACATTTATATTAGTATCTATGTGTATAAAACCACTACGTGACTGACTGACTCCAGCCTAAAGCGATGTAATGAGGAGAGTATGTAGTCCTGTAGTGGTCCGCTGTAAAAGCGCACTAACAAAAAACCTTATAAACGACTTATAAAGTTTCAGTAGTAAGTTCGGTGCGGCTAAAGAACGCGATCTAGCTGCGGCCGAGCTCGCCTGTGACGTGTGTAAAGAAGCAGATAAAGGCAACAAGTGAACAAAGCGGCGCGTGCCGGGAATGCGCCGCACAACGCGATAGTCTCCCGAGGCACGTCCGCGCCGTGCTATAGCAGCCGCGCGCCTGCATGCCACCTGCAACCTAAACTTCCTGACTGAACTGAGTGACCTGACGTGTCCATTGTTCTACGTGATCCTCATCGCTGGTTCTTTCTTGGTCACTGAGGTTTTACCTTGTAAAAATACTCGATAGCACTTAATAGAAGACTTCTTATTTGTGAGAAGGAGAGTTCTTTAAGGGCTTTGAAGATGAGTGGGTTCAATTTTCCAAAAAAAGACTTTGTGTCTGTCCATCTAGTCAGCTGTCAGCCAGTCTCAACTGAAACTCTCGCCTGAAGAGGACAGGTGGAAATTTTGCTTATAATAAAAGTTCCATCTGTCCCTCTGGTGTCAAGAAGACAAATGGAACGTTTTAGTCCCATCTGTCACCTCAAGGGGACAGAGCAGGAGGACAAATGGGAATCAACTACAGAGAGAATAAAAATGCAAAAGTGCATCTTGCCGTCTCACTCGCACGGGTGAGTGGGAGCAGCTCAGCAGCTCCTCGCGCGACTACTTCCCCAGTGAGCGCAAGTACTTATCGGAGCGAGCCGCGAACTTCACCGCCGCAGCGCGCGAGTTGACGCAGTTTGAATAATATTAAACTTAGCTCTTTATCGTTATTTTAAGTTCCGCTAAACAAAACACAAAGCGCGGCGGGTAATGAGATTGCTTCCACTGCGTTACTTGTCGCGAGTTGACACAACTTCGAACTTGCTACTCCGGATCCCCTCCCCCTCTTCCCCGATACAATACTCCCCGCGGATGCGCTCTTTTAAGGCGCGGGCTCCAGGGTAGCTGTGGCCGGAGCAATGACGACGTCGTCTGTGGAGGGCACCTCCGACTCCTGGACCAGCATCTCAAATCACGAAACGCATTCTTGACATTTCATTCAGAGAATTTAATCTTTGTTCCTCACTAGTCCAGTAACCTTATCGACTTTTTCAGGTGCCTCTTAATATTGTAACATAGTGATTAAAAATATTCTGTGTGAGAGATGATATGAGTAAGGAAGAAGTAAGTACTGAGATGACGAATAATAGGGGCAAATGGACGACGAAAACATGTTGTGCTGACCCCACTTAGCGTGGGAAAAGGGCAGGAAGAAGAAGAAGTGGTTTAAAATATTCAATAGCAAAAAGCTTATTACGGCCGTTGAAGACGGTTATCGCTTTGTGGAAACTGGGAGTATCCGGAGTCTGGAGTGCAGATCCTGATAGACATTGCTGTTACGGCTTGTTTTATTGAGGTACTTTCTAAAAGTGGGAAGCGGTACCGGCGCCATGCAGCGGCCCCATGTATTGTACCTTACACGAGTCAACATTATATTGTAACATTTGATTTTATTACGTTATCTCCTGATAAAAATTGGTAGGTTTTTAATTTTAATTAAGTATATTATTTTTAATATATACGAGTAAATGGACTAATTGCAAAAAGTACTTATTTTGTAATGTGATCGCCGAGAGATGGTTTTGAAAATTGTCAAACAAAATGTAGAGTGCTCGCACTCAGAGCAATACTAAACAGAGCAATATAAAACGTAGGGCTTTTACCGTTAATCGAGAGGCTGAGGGCATCGGCCGGAGTGCCCGTGACAGGACCGCCGTGCCGCGCGGTAGACGGACGCAGGTTGATGACCCTGTGACACGACAACTAAATGAATTATGGACGAGGAAAAATTCAATTTTTATCACCGCGAGTTTATGAAAATGAATGTATTTTGATATTAAATTCTTGAAAAAGTTGACGATATAGCGATGTGTCCGATGAGTCTCGTGCCGTGTACCTGCGGCTAGTGAACACTAAGCGCCTATCACTAGCATCACTAGCGTACTAAGCGAGCTACGGCCGTGCACTTCTGATCGGGCCCCTCGCTCGGGCGGCGACACATTCACTAATCCACTTACAGAATACACCAAGTATCGCAGGCTGAGCGTACGAGCGGTAGCAAACTAAGCGTGAGCGTGAGTCCCGCGAGCGGCGGCAGAATTGCAAACCGAGTTAGTCGCGGGAGCTCACCGCTCACAGTGAACCGCAACCAGTAGCTCAACTCAATAACAAGGAGACGAGACTGGCGCTGTGACTCATGTAAGTCACGGGACGGGGACGGGACGGGCGCGACCTGGTAAACCATGATGCATCTTATTTTTTAGATCTGACAAAGTTTTTTCAAATAACTACACTTATAAAGGTTCGAAATATTCAGATAACTCTCTGCTATTGGTACCACGACGTGCTCTGATGGCTGCTAGCGCCCCCCGGGCCCGCGCACAGCCCCCGGCCGGCGCCCTCTCTGCACTTCTGAGCCGGATGTTTGCACTGGGGGCTAGTTTCTAAGTGAATCCGCTAATTTCGTGCTCGTTTTCGGAACTAACTGCGGCGGCTTGCGTGCTACGGAGTGCTGAGTGGAACCTGTTTTTAAACTAATTTGTCGGCGCACAGACAGCGCTCCGCCTCGTCGCCGCATTTGCATTCCAGCAGATGACACGTCCGTGCTCAACTCATGTTTTGTGCAAAACAATATCATATAAAACGTAAAAATAGAATGGCCGCGCGACGCCGGCCTTCGGCGGCGCGCTTGATATCCGATATCACAAAATAGAAATAAAAAGTAGGAGGCAGAAATAAAAGTGACAATCAAAATGTCCGCGAAAAAAAAGAAAATATTTTATTTCGAGTCAAAAACGTTGCGAGCTGAAAACTAGCGTCGAATAAAAGCTATCTGGAACAACAATCTGCTTCCCCCCCCCCGACCCCCCCGCATGCAGGAAACCGATTACAGTCCGCCGCAAAAAACGGGCAATAGTTACACGTCACGTGCGACTGCTTGTCCGTTTGTGCCGAGTGCGGGGCACGTCCAGCGCGCCGGACGTCACCTGCGTGCAGGCAGGAGGTACGAGGGGATAAACTGAATTATTATTCAAAGTCTGGGGTGTTGTGAGTCCGAGTTGAATTATGGAACTGTTTTTTGTTGCAATTTTGAGCGAACTATTTTTGTGTGTTCGGTTAGTTCAGTGTTAAGTTAGAGATGATCATTACGTTAACAACTTCCTTTGACGAATCTCGGCCATTTGTCTAGAGTTCCTCGGTTTATTATAAACGTGCAGATGCCGTCTCATCGCCCACCGCGTCGCTCGCGCGAACCTTCACATTTATAATGTGGATGTAGTAACGCGTCGTGGACACAAGCGCACATGAGACGTGCGGTCGGATCTGCCAATACATGGTCCCATGCCGCTCGAAGCCGGCACGTGGCCCAGTTCGCACGACTGCGTGCTCTGAAAGCGCTCGCAGGAGCGCGCCGGGCTCCGACCGGCTGGAACCGGCGAGAGCAATAGATCCGGAATTGAAACTGTTCCGACATCGGTTCCTCGGGTCCCCGCTTCGAGCTTATCAAGAGGCCTTATCGAGAAGAAGCTTTTTCAATAAAGCTTTCTCATTTAACACTTGAACTCGTCCCGCGGTAGATCGTAGCTAAGAATAGCTCGGGTGATTTGGCTATCAAAGTGTTGTATTCATCTTGCGCACCCTTCAACAGGCAATTTAAATTAAGCCGCGACTTACTCCCGAGCGCCTCGAGGCTTCAGGAGGCTCGAACGCTATCACGGGGGCCTCATTTCTGCGAACTTTGAACCGGCTATTGCCGAACCGTTGTTAGTTATTACAAGCTTCAAGCTGTCCGGCGGTGTCGCAGGTGTCGGGTCAGGCGCCGGGGCTGTGTCCTGCTGTGTGCTCGAGTACAGCGGCGTGGTGAGCCCGTCCGTACATAAATAGCCTCACAACAATCTCACAGAACCGACGCCAATAACTAAATATAAATAGCGGTCTGTCGTCATCCTCAAATAGTGATAAGTACCATGTGAGTACTTCGTCCTCCGCCACGCAATAACTAGATGACGTGTCGCGAGCCGCCGCTACGTGCCGGCCGCTATAGTGCGGCTTCCGTCAACTAACATTTCCGGCAATATGGTAGTGAAATTAGTTTACAAAAAGTCGCGGTAAAAGTTCTTCCGAGGCAGAATTGTTCGCATTAATTCGCGTACTTTTTAAATATTTTTACTGTAGAATGTCGGTTCCTTTAAAGTGGTAGCCGTAATGTTACGGCCGTGAATGGTGCTGTGCATTATCAAACTATAATAGGTACAGAGGTCCGAAAACTCAAGATATCCAGCGATATCCAACTCTACAATACACGATAGCATGAACTAGGTACAAACGTATAGTGATGACTACATACCTACGTTTGTCGATTCACCTTCCGAGCGTTTGTAAGGAGACGGTGCCGGAGACCGCCATCAGTCACAGCTTTGCGGAGGCTGCGGTAATTAGCGCGGGACCCGCGGGCGCCGCGTCCGGGACCCGCGGGACACGGGGACGCGGGGGAAACGGGGACACGGGGGACACGGAGACACGGGGACACGAGACACGGGGACGCAGGGACACCCAGTTCTATGCTTATCTTCACATTGTGACACGCTTCTGATTTTGGGAACGTTTTGTTGCAGCACTGGGTCGCTTCGCCCCTCTCGTTCCGAAGGCCTGTCTCAGCTAGTTTCGAGGATCAAAAGGCCAACTATTTTCAAAAGTCATTAACTAGTGCGTCGTCGTCATAAATCAGTCCGTAAGTGACGTCACGTGAGAGCCGCCAAGTTGAAGCCCTAAGCCGGCGTTACAAATACACTGCACGTATTTTGATAGAATTTTATTAACCTGTTAGCGGCGTGAGGGATGAGTGAAATGAAGTGCTTACATAACTGCCGTGCGGAGCCTCGTTGGCACGCGCGAGCCGCTCGCCCAACTGCCGTGCGGAGCCTCGTTGGCACGCGCGAGCCGCTCGCCCAACTGCCGTGCGGAGCCTCGTTGGCACGCGCGAGCCGCTCGCCCCCGGACACGTTTCAGTTCAGTTTCTCACAGAGACTTAACCTCGAAGACTAAATTAAACCGTCTTCAACAAAATATTAAGGTTTATGTGTTTATTTCTATGTTCATCCACCGACAGCTCCTCAACGTGATTACTTTGAATGTGTAACTAATGCTTCGGCTTCGATCCCTAAGAAAGTTTACGTATAAGTTAATATTTTTTTATAAAATCTTTTCGTTTTAGTAACTGTCCCGATGTGAACGGAGCAACTCCAAAACGCCTCGCAGGCTAACAGCCTTCATAAATAGCTCGTGCGAGGCGATAGCTCACCGGCGCGGCGCGGGCGGGGCGCGGGTGCGGCGCGGGCGGGGCGCGGGCGGGGCGTGCCTCCAGCTGACGTACCAACTTAACTGTTTGTCAGCACGTGTGTCCGGCACGAAGCTCAGCCGGCTCCGAGCCGGGCCCGGGCCGGCACCGGGCTCGCTCCGACACACCGCTTTGATCCCGTTACGGAATTACATATCGCAGTGCGACACAGCTTTACAGTCGCGTGTTTTGAGCCACATTAATTTCATTTAACTCGTTTGATTGGAGGAGTTTTTGAGGCGCACTTCAATATTGTCACCGCACTAGTTTGGAAGAACTAGTTACCCGATCTGAATTGGTTTCAAAAACTTCTTCTTCCTGCCCTTTAACACGCTGTTTGGGGTTGGCAAGTGGTTTTCAAACAAATCTTGCTAATACCTTATCCATCTACTAATATTTTAAACGCGAAAGGGGTTGTGTGAACATTTGTACTTATCCTAAACGGCTGAATAGATTTTGTTGAAATTTGGTATAAAGTGGAGTGTAGATTGTTGTATAATGTTACAACGGCGCAGGTGCTACGCAACACTCGCCTTAAATGCAAAGCGCCTAAGGTTGAATGTGATAAAAGAATTATCCGAATTGCGGGGCCCCGCGGTGAGTCGACTTTGATCGCGCGCACAAAGTACGCCATTCATTATGCAAATTGCCTCCGCACATGGAAGACGTTCTTACAGTTTATAATAACAACTTACAATATACATTTACCACATTACATTGTACAACTCGGTCACGACCTGGGGTTCGAACCCGCGCGGGCGCAGAAGCTGGCTTGGCTGGTCCGCTGCACTCGAGAGACACTTGATTTTTTTCATCTTACAAACTTTATAGATCTAGATGTAAAAGTTTGCGCCTCTTTGTCTCAGTAGCGACTAAACGTATTTGAATGAAATGTAAGAGTATTATGTGAGTGTAGATTATTATAGCTTTCTAACTAAATAAATCTAAAACTGTCCCAGGCCGCAGTCCTGTGAGTCAAAAGACCAATTGACGCTGTACATCGCTCAAAAAAGACGCAAAAGGCCTGTTTATCATTTTGTTAACCGCAAAGGGACTAAGAGGGCTTAAAGTTTGTGTGCAAATTCAAATTATAAACCGTATAGCCGCGGGTGGATCCGCGGGGCGCAGCTAGTCGGAAGAGGTTCCGTTAGTGTAATGGCTGGAATAGTGTGTCTCTCTTCTTTGTTTAGTTCCATCTATCATGTTGTTATTAGTTTCGTAGCGGCGGTGCTACGTCAGTGCTACGGCGTAGCATGGCTGCCTCTACGCGGCACGAGCGCTACGAGAGTATTCATCACTCAAGTTCGCCATTCGCCGCCGAGCTCTCCGGCAGCTCATGGGAAAGGGCCCACGTCACACTAGCTAGCGCTCGCTGGAGGCTTCGCTTGTGTTATATACTTACCAAGAATGTAAAAAATAGTTGCGTCAGTTTAAAACATACGTATCAAAAAAATATGATCGGTCACGGGTTTGGGTACGGAACCGACGAGCTGAGAATATTATAATTTAAAGTGACGCCACTATGCCACAGGGGCCAGTGTCAGCGAGCAGGTCGCATCTTGATTGTGATTTGCAACTGTTATTTTCGTCGATGGAAATTGCACTCCCATTATAAACGTCACCCGTAAATAATGGAGGCTTTGTGTGTGCACTTTACGAAATAATAACTGAGGACGTAGTTTAGTCCGCATTCGTTTCAGACACTTCTGAAATGTACATGTTTCTAAGGCATGAGAATTTTAATTTTGTTTTGAAAACTGTATTATATAGTCATTGATATAATTGAGAACTTTTGGCAAAAAAGTGTGGGACCGACCCGTCAGCGTGGGAAAAGGGAAGATGGCTAAAAAAGTGTGTGTTCCAAACAGTTGATTCTGAGAGGAATTAAGCAGCAGGGCCATTCTACTCAACGGATTCGTTATTTTACTCACTTTCGTCATTGTTCGCAGCAAAAACCATTTTGGCTATCTCGTAAATATTAGTAATTTTTACGTGTAAAAAACTTAAAAAAAAAACTTATTTTCAATCATCTTTTGTTACTCCATCTTCATGCTATCAGCTTGAAAGACGAGCTCCAAAATCAAGGTTATAAAAGTTTTTAAAATAACGATAAAATATCCAATTGAATAGAATCGTCCAGCGGCAACAGACGGACGACGGAACCGAACGAATATCAATTGCAAGTTTCCGCGAAGAATATAAAAGTAAAGTAAACTCTTGTAAAGTAGCCCCCGAGTGTTTGATTGTCTGAGGTCCATCATTGGAGCGCGAACGATCCGGGAATTTCACTTAAAAGTTATTTGCGCCGCGGGACGGATCCAGCCTTGTTGGAACAACCAGCAGCCAATGGGACCAGGGGCCTCACCACCAGCTCCTACTAACCATCATGTTTCAGAGACGTCACATTTCAAGCTTGGAGTAACAATGCTTCAATACAATTTTTATAGGTTACTAGCTTCCGCCCGCAGCTTCGCCCGCGTGGTAACTTGAAAAACAAAAACAAATCTATCCCGCGGAAACCGTAATTTTTTCCGGCATAAAAAGCCTATGTTATCTTCCAGACTATAATCTATATCTGTGCCAAATTTCATTCAGATCCGTTCAGCCGTTTCAGCGTGAAAGAGTAACAAACATACATCCAGACATCCTTACAAACTTTCACGTTTATAATATTAGTAGGATTGTACGAAATATCAAAGTAATATTACTTTGATATTGCCCGACAGCTTGTGGTGAGGCCCCAGCACGAGTCAACAGCCGCGGGCGAGTCCCGTCAGAGGTGCTACCTGCACAGCGCTGTCATTTCACCACAATATTTGAACAGAATGCTAATTAGAGCAGACGCGAGGTTCCCTCACCCGGGAGTCGTCGGACCTCCGGCGGACTCTGTTTGAGAGGTCGTCTAGCGAAGGGTTCACTCCCTCCGAAGGACCCCAAGGTATCACACTAATCATTATAAATACAAAGGTTTGGATGATACTCAATCACGTGATACTTGAACTGATCGGTACATAAGATTAAGACAATAAAAACTTAGTACTCGATAAAAAACATAAAGAAGTGTAATGCAACGTTAAAATGAATGTGAAAGTAAGCCACGAGTTTGATCAGTGCACATCGATGGCTTAGTAACTAGTAACTTAGATTAGCTTGGTCAGATAAAGGCTTTTTTATTTTTGATTACATCGATGGCATGTTATACGTCCGAGAGGCTCCTCACGCTAGGACTGCGCCCGTGCAGGACTGCGCCGGAGCCCGAGCGGGCGGTGATCAAATCCTCGGAGCGATTTGTCAAAGCGCTAAGTACTTTGTAATAGTTCTGAATTATGCATCAGTTGAAGCAGGGGAATTTATCCGTTATTCTTTGATTTAATTTTCCTTTTTATGGCATTCAACAAACTCATCAAATACGTAAAGATGGTATGTATGTCGGTACCTACGGTGTACCTACTTAGCGTCGTCGGACGTATCAGTCCAAATTAACAAAATAACGTTAGCATCAAACAATAGCATTATTATTGCCATCTTCGAAAAGATTAATAATTATAAAATGTAGCCTAAATGTGTTATTCCAAACCATAATCTATATCTGTGCCAAATTTCATCCAGATCCGTTCATCCGTTACAGCGTGAAAGAGTAACAAACATACATCCAGTCATCCAGACATCCACACATTCTTACAAACTTTCGCGTTTATAATATTAGTAGGATAGGATAGCGTGCGTGCCGTGTATCGACAGAGAGTGAAAAATAACGCTACAACTAGGATTGATGTTGTACTACGGACTACGAAGGATGCCCCACTCCCCCCTCCCCCCCTCACCTCTCCCCCCGGCAGGACGGATGTGACGCGTCGCATCCCCGCGTCACTGTGGCTGATGTCTCACTAATTCGTTTGTTTTCGCATCAGCGGTCTGTGGCGGCCACCATCGATCACGGGTCCCGTGTTTATGAAGGGATCATGTTAATCACATAATTAGTTTAGGTAAATGTATCACACATTTAGTTCGATAATCGACCAACCGTTTAAAATGTAGTACAGGTACAGCAATCAAACTTACACTTTGCAGTCGAAGGTTGTCAAGCCCGCCGGTGTCCGACCGCTACCGCTATATTGGGCACGGGAATATTTGATGCCAACAAGTTTCCAACAAAGTGACAGAAGCACCTCCGCTCGTAATATTAATACTTCAGGGAACATAAATCGTTACTTCGTGTAATTAATATCATTTTACCGCTTCTTCTGTTTCCAAAGCGCTGCAATCAATTCTAGACCTAATTGCGAAAACGAAAAGTGCAAGTTACTGCGATAAATTGCTTGAAATAATAGCAGTTCACAAACATCTGCGGCGATCTGTGGCAATTTGCGTTTTTGTAGTTGACCGCTCGCCGCGCCCAGCCCGCTGGCTCTCCGCACTGTTCGAGTGCCCCCTTACTACTGCTTACTAATGTGTGGAATAGCCAGAAAAAAGTGCTAATGCACTTACACAAAACTTATTTGAACGAGGCTACAATAAAATGTTTTCAAACGCACCCAGCGCGGGCCGGCGGCGGAGCCTGCGACCAGCACATTAGTTGTAGGTGCCGGCTCCTCCAGACACTGTACACTTGAAACATTACGGCTTATAGTCTAGTAAGCCAATTTGCGGGCTTAGGCACGAGCAATTTCATTCAATTGATTTTGAGCAACATCGAGACATTTTTGTAGTCACGATTGAACTGAGGAATAGTATACTTAACTTTAATAATATAACAAAGAATTTTTCAAACAGTAAAAAGCATTATCCATCGAATATTGCTTATGTTTATTTTAATCGTACCTATCTTTGCAGAATAAACATGAATAAATTTGTGCTACATTTACTTGTAGGACATAAAGAGTAGAACACTTCACAGTGTCGCCGAATAATAGTTGCTTGTAAAGTTGCCGGTCTAGGAGAACCTTCAGACAACTACAGTGTAGTTTTATGTCACCGTTTAGTGCTACTTTGTAAACAAAACGCGAGCCAACACGCTATTACAGCGCACTACTTGATGCACTTTACATCCTTTCTTTAATTAGAGCTCATCCGAACGCGCGGACCCAGTGCTGCTTGGAGGGACCGGGCTCTCGGAGGGCCTTTACAGCACGCTGAGTGAAGTGTCCGCTAAGGGGCTGAAGTAGGCCTGGGTAAGGCACTCGCAGGCAACTGTCGCTGAATCTCGTGCTTAGCATACATTCCGCACCGCACGGATCCAGCTACTGTGTCCTACTGTTCCGCACGTGACGTGCCGTGACGTGCCGGACCGCACTGAGCACTGACGTGCAATTTAGGAACATTAACATGCAGAATAGTGCGAGTCGTGACGTGTCGTTCAGCACCCAATTAATTCAGCTCTACCCGTTCAGTTGGACTCTCGTCCACGGCTCCGGCCGGCGCCCAGGTTACACTGTTGTTTTAATAAATACTATCCTGATTCATTGAGTAATCAATTTGGTAGCGCAACTTCCAAATTGTTCGTTCATCCTCGAATGTTTTTCGAATCAAATATAGGAGCTATAATCTTGGGCCTTTAATATTTTGGCATCATTCCCTCACGGTACTTGGCAATGGCCGCGTCCAGCGTTATTTCGATATTAATCCCGATAACGAGATAAACAAAACGGCTCACAAAGAGCCGAATCCAATCAGCGCTCGTCGGCCGGCGCGCCGCGAGCCCGTGCCCATTACAGGAACCATTGGGGTGACCGTCGGTGACGTCACCGAGAGCCGAGCCAGATCCCTCACAGCTCCGAGCTCATGCCGCGTGTAGAGTGCAGCGGGCGGAGAGCGCAGCGAGCGGCTACAGGAATACTATAGTCGTGAAATAGCGCAGCGCTGCGAGCGAGCCGGCTTACAGTAAAATCACGACGAAGATAAATGAAGCATCGAATGCAAGCTCGCAACAACACATGTACATACGAGGAGCTGCCCACATGCTGTGTGATGTTGAAATTGAAACAGAGAGACCAATCATATAATCGAATACAGCTAAAAGTAATCCTCGGTTCAAAGTTAATTTCGTTATTATTTTCATAATATTTTTGATGAACCTTGTCCTTAATTGAGTGTAGCTCACGCGGCCGTACCACTTCCTCATCGGAGTAGGTGTCGCGGGTTGTGGCTCTGCATCGTCTACTGTGTAATGTATGTAGAGAATAGTTTTTAAATCACCAAGTAGGTCGAAGTGATTTATGGGCGTGTCGCGGAGATGATTAATGTGAGACGGAGGCAGGTGAGAAGCCGCAGCGGGGGGAGTGCAGGGGAGAGGGGAGATGTCAACAAGGATGAGTCAACAGCGGACCGGCTGCGGTGCGCCGCGTGCTGCAGCCCTGGAGCCTCACCACGAATTCATAATACATTACCGAATTAGTATTACATTGTCATTTCGTACCATAACCTATGCAAGTTGTATGGAAGTAGTGACGTTTCTATAATGGAATCGTTACGGAATCGTTCTGGAAGACAACGTGGTAAGGCTCCTGCCCCGCGCACCCCACCGAGCCTTTGGCCTCACCGCAAGCTCTTACAAACCATCATGTTTCAGAAACGTCAAAGTTACAAGCCCGCAGTAACTACTTCAGTACAAATTGTATGGTCATGGTACGAAATACCAGTTAGATGACTTTGATATTGCCCGAAGATCTTGTGGTGATTCTCCCGGTCAGGGGCCTCACCACGAACTCATAATACATTACCGAATTAGTATTACATTGTCATTTCGTACCGTGACCTATGCAAATTGTACTGAAGTAGTGTTACGTTACAATGGAATCGTTACGAAATCGTTTTGGAAGATTTCGTGGTAAGGCCCCAGGTCGATAGCAATTCATCAGCAGGTGGAGGAGGATCGCTGTCGGTGAAGTGGATCGCTCTCATTATTCTCCTGAATTTCCAGCGAGGCCGAAAGTAACCGCGGAGACCATTCGTCAATTACTTTCAACAGGTTTTATAAGTCTTACGCCGCGCGCTGTGAGGGACCGTTTGAAATATGCGGGTGGTAGTAAAACAGCGAAGTGTGCACAAGCTCTCAATAGTTGCATAGATCTAGACGCGAAAGCGCCCGCTGGCTAGCCCCTCGCGTCACGTCCGCTCGTGTGCCAGCCCCTCCCAGCGCAAGTTCCTCCATTAATCCCCGCGTCCTTCAAATAAATCTCAACAATCGGGAGCTCTATGAAATGTGAGAGCTCCGGATCTGCTGTTAATGCTTATCAACTTTCTCAAACTTTTGTGCTGAAACAGATACTTGTACTGTTCGTAATAATTGTAACGTTATTTGTCGAACCGGTTGCACCATTTTCTGAAGCTATCGTAAGGTTATTTCATTCGAGTCGCTCACGATAAATATTTACATGAAAAAAGCGTTTTATAAGCAGGGTAAGTATTGTCTGACAATTTTCGACAACGCTAAAGTGGATCGTGTAACACTTAAGAAGGTGCTGCGTGCTCGACGTGAGAGCTTTCGCTTATCTTGTAAAAACAGCAGGTGAGGGCCGACTCCGCGCCGTTTACATTCGGTTATTGCTCGGGCAGAGCGGGTCCCGAGCGGCGCGGAGGGTGCGCCCGCATGACCCGCGACACGCGAATACAATCGCTTTACGAACGTGACGTCGCGCCGCAAACGATTCGTCCCACTTTGCTGCTTACGTTTCGCTTTATCTAGAAAACGAACTCGAATTAATTTTTCTGAATGATTAGGATGAGACACCTAGTAAGCTAACCAGATGGCGAAGAAATAGTGAAGATCTTTCGCATAAAACGCAGTACTTTCTTGAACTTGATCTATTTTTGCATCGCGAGGTTAGTTTGAGCGCGACCACGTGACAAATTGTCGATATCCAACAATAGCGCAGGAGGCCGCCGGTCGATGCGCGCGGCGCCTGCCTCTCCACCGGTCCTCATCCAGTGCTACATGTACTCGTCCCCTATAACATCATCATCTACTTACGAATCCTTCTAACTAAAAAAAACACTCAAACGACTGAAATCCCCAGGCTCGGTAGATATCTCCTCAGATTTCTAGCTACTTTTGTCTAAAGAGAGTAGTCAAAGTCACGTCCGAACATGACATGCCCACATTTTCCATAGTAGTTAGTTAAATTAAAGTAGTAAAGACAAATGCATTTTATCGTCTACTTGCGATTTATCACAAAAGTTCTAAGATTCAGTGATATCGCTCAGAGCCGTGCATTGTGAAGACAAGTTACGACGGCGACGAGAAGGTGGAATTCAACATCATACAAACAAATCTGGGGTGCTCGGCGAGTGCCCAGCGAGTGCCCGGCGAGTGCCCGGCGAGAGTCCGGCGAGTGCCCGGCGAGTGTCCGGCGAGTGCCCGGCGAGTGCCCGGTGACTGCCCCTCGCACGCTGTCTGCGGGAGATCGCTCCGCTAGCGAAAATTCAAATGGATCACGCAGTCGACCGAAAAATTATATTACCTACGGAAAAGGACAAAATAATATCGTTCAAATGTTGACGAACGTTGGGACGTTGTGTACCTAAGAGTAGAAATCGCAAGACAAGTAATGTGCGTACAACTCAGAAGTTGAGGCGTCATAGGTACGCTCTTAAACCTAGGCAATGATCTGTTTGGTGAGGAGTGGATCCGGCGCGCGGGGGGCTCCGGCGCGGGGGGCTCCGGCGCGCGGGGGGCTCCGGCGCGCGGGGGGCTCCGCACAACAACAACAAACGTAAAACTAATCCAATTTCAAGCTCAAAGAAGCTTAAAAAGACGGCTTTATCTTAAACGGTCATCGCTTCCGTCATTTTATAAAACAATTACGTTTTACCCTCAGCTTTTTTTGTGGAACAAAGGCAAAGTCATTATATATTAAACACGAAATGACAAAAGTAGCGACCTGCTGTCTACCCCGTCCCGTCCCGTCCCGTCCCGGGCCGAGCCGGCCCGCTGCCGTCGGCCGGGATCTCCTTAATTGGGTTAAACACGACCGTGGAATGATGCAGATCAGTGACTACCTCGTGGCGACGGACCGGCCCGTCGCGCGCAGTGAGTGCCTGGTGAGTCCTGCAGGCACCGGCGTGTGACGCGGGGAGGACGGGGAAGGAAGATATACTTCATGTCCCTTGCTGCCACTCTCGAGCCTACTTCGCGAGCACGGGCGATGCGACTCGACAGCCGACAGGCAACATGTTTCCGTTCATTTTTACATATCTATCATGGTTTGGTTTTGTTATTATTGGTTATTACAATTCTATAAGTAGATAGATACGTACATAAGTTATGTACGCACAAATATTATATTATAAACTTTACAACTCCCTTTTTTGTCTTGTCTGTTACGAAAATTTAATCGGAGTGTAATTCAATGTTGTTTTGCAAATGAATGAAGAATCCACGATGAGGACGCACGAAGGCCGCGCGGGATGCCCGCGCGCAGCCCCGGCCCGCTCCGGCTACACGAGAGGCACACACGAGTACACACGAGTACACTCGAGTACACTCTGAAGGAATGCTTAATTAAACCCATCTAAAATGCATTGTCGCGCCGCGGCCCTCAGCGGCCCGGCTCCCCCCGCCCCGCCCCGCACCGCAGCCCGGCCTCTACTTTAATCAACATTTCTTGAAACAGAAAATGATGTGCTGAAGGTAAGGTAAGGAATTAACTCGCGGGCCTGTACCGAGCCGCCGGAAACATTTCATTTTATTCAGTGTTCGATGACGGGTGGGGGGGGGGGCTAGTGGGGGGGGGGCTCCACTCGAGCGCGGTACCTGCGGCGATAATATGATTGAGGAGTACATATTTGAGTAAAGCTACTTATAATTTTAGGTGAAAAGCTCTCGTCTCTAACTTTTCAAAGTTAGGGTCGATACAAATACTTAACAAAATGAATAATACTCGTACCAACTGATGAACCACCGAGAAATGATCCCAAGCGTGTTTCATTCAGATCCAAACGAGTTAATGGTTGTGTTCACAAATACGATACTCAAACCCGAATAAACGTGCTATCCACATAATCTCGCAGATGAGGAGAGCGTGCTGTCCGTCTGCCAGGTCCCCCCCCCCGCCCGCAGCGCGCGGGGAGCGGGGAGCGGGGGGACTATAACTTACAAACTCATTTCCTGCTGATTTATTCAAAAAGCCGCCATCCAGGAGTATCATAAAGATTGGGTCCAGCACACGGCAGGCAGCTCGCGACGAGTGGGACGGCTGCGGCGAGCTGATTTTTCTTTGATTAAAGCTGATATCGGCCGCCGCAGCCGATTGAAAACGTATCGAGGACCGATACCTACCTACACCCCACTTAATATCTCCCGCTTCCAGTTAAATACTGTAAAACGATAGATCAGAGCCACCACAAGCTCTTACAAACCATCATGTTTCAGAAGCGAAAAGTTTCAAGCTTGAAGTAACGTAATTTTTATGTGTTTTATGAAATATCGAAGTTATATTGCTTTGATATTGCCCGAAAGCTTATGGTAAGGCCTCTGTGCGTGTGGATAGAAACATAGTAGGAATACGAAGAGTTTTTATCCTAAATGGGAGCAAGATTTGGGCCTTCGCTTTTGTTGATATATGCAACGGTACAGTTACTCGTGGTCACCGGATCCTGTTTCCCGATGAGGAACGATATTGTTATAGTTCGGCCGGAGGCGAGCTGCCTGTTATTGCATGCGCCGGGTACGACCGCACAGGGCTCAGCCGGGGCGAGACACTACGTTATTATCATAGCGTTTAATGCTAACAATGAACCCTCCAGGGCGCACTACTCGCTGGCCATAAAGACATGCAGTCGAATACTCCCCAGCCGACAATTCTGTCTTCAATTTAATAGTACGAGTGATAAGTGTGACCGATAGTGTCACGTGCGCCCGGAACGAGGCCGGGCGGACGGCGGCCGGCTCTATCGCTTTCCGTGGACACAATCCAGTCCACTCGACGAGGCGGATCGCAGACACTCCAACGCAATCAGCTCCTTCAATGGACAATGGACATGCAAGTTATCGCGCTCACTGGTCTGGCTCTGGTTAACTCTTTGTAATATGATTTAGCCAAACAAAAAGTTGCACACACCAGTACATAAGTCTCCATGCAGGCGCCGCTCGCGCGACTCTCGACGACAGAAAACTAAAGTTTTAATAAGGGGCTGTCAGGGAGTGCATTTAGATGTCAGAAACAACTCGCGAGGATTTCACAAACTCGTGCCTAACTCGATCGAGATCTGCGCAGTGGACTTGAATTGATGAAATTGATGTGCTTCAGTACTGTTATTAAAAGATTGATACAAGTAGTACTGTCAGTAAGTAGTACAAGAAGTAAGAAGTGGTAGTTGAAACTAAGAGAGCAAAGCAAAGTTAGAGAGCACAGACAGACGCACAGACAGTGGCCCAGCGCCGTACATGAGCTCGCGAGCCGCGGCCAGATGCAACTTGACAACTTCGAGATACTCCGAGACTTGCCAACTCGAGCAAATTCACTTATGGCTCGCCGGCTTCATAGCTACAGCTCGATAATAAGCTCTATTGCCGAGAACTAAGATCGAAATATAAAGTTGGGTCGGCGACCTGCGAGTCACGCAGCCGACCCTAAAGTTGCGCGCATCTGTTACTTTACTATTACTTTGTTTACGAAGAAACTTGTCGGGACCAGTGATAAGGTGACGCCGGGAACGACCTCCCTTCGGTTTACGACTGACGAAGAAGAAGATCAGTGGTGAACGTGACGACGTCGTGATTGAGGACCAGCGAGGACGTACATATTTAGCCACTTTTTATATCACATTGTTTCTTTACTAATAAATCAAAGAAGTGGGTCGCCTCAAAGCTGCTGTTAATGAAGGTGCTGGAGAAGATTCGATCGGTGCGGGTTTATTTAAAAATAATTGCCAAGAGCCCCGGGCGCCTCTAATTAGGTCCCGCCGGCTGCGCAGCGCCACTCACGGTCCCAGTTAGGAAACTAAACTAGCAGGACTCCGCGCGACTTTGTTCGCCTAATGCTGTTTACATACAAACATTGACTATCCGCTGCAATCTAAAAGGATTGAACTTCGAGAGTCCAGTCCGGTCCAAGCCCCTTAGTCTAAACTAGATTACTGAGCATACATTGTACGAGTAAGTTTGGGACATTTTTTTTTATAAAATAGTGCTAGTGCTACACTTTGAGCCAGTAAAACGTAAAGTAAAAGTATTTGGATGTATTGTCAGTGCTCGTGCTCAGTGCTCGTGCTCAGAGCCGCGCCGCGGTAAGAGGCTGCGCAAACATTTAAGGACCCTTAATAAGGCACATAAATCACACTTAGCTAAAACGTGTTCAAGTTTAAGATATTCGAAACGACATCTTGCCCGATAGATGCAAACAATGGCTCGAAAAATATTGGAGAAATAAAATAGATCTGGACAACAATGTGTATTTACACATAACTGTATGGTGAAATATTGAAGAACACTGAAAACTTTTACTTATCGATATAAACTTTAAATTGTGATGGAAGATTTGTAGACAGATTATACTTATTTGTACCAGGCATCCGAACGCAATCGAAATAGAAATAACTCACGGATGTAAACAGAACGGAATATCCGTCCAATATATCAGGTTTGAGGGTGCGATGTGAGCGCGACTCCCGCTAACAACGAGCCGCAGGCCGGGCTCACACACCGCGACACGACGCGGCACGGCGCGGCACACCGGACTTGTCGCGTGGACCGCGCACTCGGGAACCTCTCAAAGGTTACCCTCTCGTGCAAGCCAGGCAAGTCTCACACTCTCCTAGAAACCAATTCATGAGGCGGCCACGGAGCATGGAACTATTAATTCGCTTTTAATCAAACGTGCTGGTCGATGGTGTCTTGTAAGTCCTGAGCCCTGCACACATAGACACAGGTACAACCCCGGACGTGGCCCGAGGCAACAGTTTACGGTCAACTTTTTTTGTTACGCGGATAGTATTTTACCGATAATGTTAACTGTATGATACTTTAAATTTAAATTCTTTATTGATTGAAGTCTCTTACCTTACCTATTTTTTGGAAACTGGAATTATTTTCGGGTGGTGTACCTTTATTCAGATTCTCCGCACGCCTCTATAATATGATAATGTACAACACAGACCATAATGTACTAGAAGGCTTGCACTCGGCCGCTCCCGCGCGCTGCACCGATGCCCCGGCACGTGACACGTGACACGTGGCATTAATTAACCGGAATGCTTTTCATTTGAATAATGGCGCGACGCCTTCACGGCGGCTGCGCCGACTGGTCCACTGGAAAAGCTGCAATGGACCACATTAGGCACGCCGTACGCATCTATTTATAACTTTCCCTATTTCTCCCGCACGGCAGTCGAACCCGCGTCACTGCCTCGATTAAACTGGGTCATCGAGCCGACACGCCATGGAAGATACAATAATTCCTCCATAAACTCGGCATACATTTTGATTATGATGCTTCCGATGGTATCCGTGCAATAGGGATGGACAGTGACGGGTGTCAAGCCGCACCCGGCTCATCGGCGAACCCGTCACGTCGCCCCGCTCACTTCCACGCGGGAGTTCTTGAACTATCGACATCATATTGAAACAAGTTTATTTCCCTACGTATTTGTGGGAATACTTGAAACTTTGTGTCGAGGTGCATGATACATGAGCCAGGCGCGTGAGCTGCGAAGTTCCAGAGCTGGCCGGCCGACCGCAGCCTCTTGGGCGGAGGCCTGGCGCTCTCGACGCATTTCTTTGTATTTAAAGCTGCGGAATTCGTTGTGAGCGGTCACAAATCGGAAACAACAACTTCCACCTTTAAACATAAAAAAGCCCATCGCGATAAAGATGATCAGTCGACGTTTTTATCAATGAAACAGAGAGAGAGCGTAAAATTTTTTCCAGTGGTTTTCACGGTAATACGTGAATTTTCATAAATCTTTAAAATATACGTTCAAAAATGACGTATCGGAAATGAGCCGCTCTCTCTGGCGACCCTAAATCATTCCTTTTATGCTAATAGCCGTGACGTCGCCGTGCGAGGGAGCCGGCGGGAGCGGGCCGCGGCCGGCGCCGTCCCCGGACCGCGGCGCTGCTACTTCAGTCATCAACTCGTAGTTGGCCAAATTCTAAAGTACCTCTATCCTTATATGAAGAACATTATCAAATGCGCTAATCCAGTGAGCCACGTCCTGTGTGAGTTGCCGAGTGAACGACGTGCAAATATGGTGAAAATATGCAAAGTGCCGCACTTACTGCTCTGATGAAATTATAATCATGGCGAGAGATTTATTAGACGAGGGCCAGGCCCGCCTCCGGAGGCACCGGGGCCGCAAGGTTCGTTTCTACGAGTACATTTTTAAGACGAACAGTCAAACATATGTACTTTCGTTTCATTTGATAAACAAGGTAGAAGATTTCTAGTAAAACATGTAAACGAACCCTAGCTAGAATGTCCGCTTTCAATGCTATGAAAATACTAAATATCAAAATCAAAATCAAAATCAAAATATGTTTATTTTCAATAGAATCACAGGGATCACTTTGAAACGTCTTATATAATATATAATACTCGTAGCTACTAATTAATCTCAGGCTGTTTTACGCTTCCGCCGAGTGGCACTTCACTAGCAAAGGTCGGAGCCGGCTAATGAAACTAATAAGGCAACTAATTCCTAATAAAACGCCTAGAAAGGTAACTCCGGCGAGTTATTACATAAAACCCGAGTGGAGTAGTTACAGGCTGTAACGCGGCGCGGCCGTGGCTCGTAAACGAGAGATCGCGCGTGCCACGGGAGCGTGGGCTGCGACCGGCCTCTCCACTGCACGTCACAGTGCAACGCTCGTACCTAGTACTAATTAGAAAATATTGATATTTTATATGTAGAAGTAGGCCTGTGAGGGTGTGTGTGAGGGTGCGTGCGTGGCGCGGTCACCCACCGGCGGATCAGGCCCATTACGACTATTCGGAAGCTGGAATAAACGCTACTACGCTGCGGATTACTAGCGCATTATTAGAAGATTTATCCTCCTATTGTGATTTTATGGTCGCATTTGATCGCTCTATAAACTTGTACACTTTAACGGAGTCGTGTTCGCACCGATTTGAACGAAATATCGTGCTAGCTATTGCTAATCTGCACCGCTATTTGCTAAATTGGACTATCAGCGTCCACCGGTTTCGGTCCCCCAACATAATTAACTTCAAAATGCTTACGGCATCATATTTTTGTTCAAATAAGATACAGTATCTACCTACATACAGCACGGGCCGGCCCGCGCCCGGCGTGCAATCACTCACGGCGATGCTATCCGCGCCCTGCACGAGCGAGCACATTCTCACAGATGAGATGCTTTTTGAACACTTTTTGGGAAACTTTCGAAACAAAACGTGCTGTCATGTGAAGTTGTCGTTTCTGTGAAATATTTGGCGACAGCGCGTAGCACCAGCTCTTCTTAGGAAAAGATATTCTTATGATTTGATAAGACCTATGTAAATGACGTGAAACAATTCAAGCAAGTGCCTCCTCGCCGGCCGCACGGGTACCTGCGCGTGTTCCGTACCTCTGGCTGAAGCGATGCTCCGTGTATTATTCATGCCATAATATAAACGAAACGCTATTAAACTTTGAATAATGGAACACATACCTAATGTTATTACCATGAGAATCGAATAACATTACTAGAGTAGGTACATACTGCGAGCGGCGCTTTACACCGACTGACTGACTCTATTCAATTGTATGCATTATCCATGACGATAAATAATAATAAGATGATCTTATTTACAATTATTAACGATACACAATAATAACAATCGTGCCGGGCGCGGGGCGGGCGCGGGCCGGGGCACCGTGCGGCGGACAGCCAGCGTTAGGTACAGAGCAATGCGTTTAGTAAAGCCGTACTGAAGGCGATCAGTGCGGCTCGTTCTATTCCATTTGGGTAAGTGCATTCTCTCCGCGTTATTTTCAGTTTCCACTAGATCGCCGCGGTAAGGAGCTCGCTAGAACACAGAGCGCCGTCCACAGCCACCTCCTGCTCAGTGCGAGTGCCAGTGCGGGTGCGGGGAGCGGACCTATTACTTAGTCGTCGGCTCGGAGCGGCTGCGACAAAGCGAACAAAAACTAACGGACGAGACCCTCGGACCGCCAAATGAGCGTTTCGAAACGCGCTCAAACGGATTATCAAAAGATAATAAACAAACACAAGTTAGCACTTCGCTTTCGCTGGCTGCAGCTCGGCTCGAGCGGGCACTCGTACGTCTGCAAGCAGGTGTGAGCAGGCGCTCGTTGGAGCCGCGCAGGAACTATCGCCGTGCGGGGGGAGCCCCGCGCACCGGCGCCGGAGAGAGACGCAGATAGTGCACACGACGTACTTAGAGAGTCGAGCGTGAAGAGAAAAACTCCTTGACAAATATAATAGTCCTAATGTTGACGTCTGCTTGTGATGTGAGCGCTGCGCCGGCGCCGGGTGACCGCTTTGTGCTTAGAGCGGACTCGGGGCGATGGATCTAACAATTTCACGCTGAAAAAAAGGCTTCTCGGCAAAAACGACGTCCCATTATGTGAATATTGGCGATCTATCACGACCCGCGTCCCGCGCCCGTGTCACCGAGAAAAAGTGCCCGAGACGATCTCGGCTGACCTCGGGCCGGCTCGGGATGCGAGCTCGGTCCGATCCTGAACGGACGATGCACAATGTTTTACGATCGCCGGATCTAACTCGTACATCACCTGAGCTATGCGACAACCGCTCGAATCGCGACTGCCATTTTATCGAGTGCGCCAACTTCGGTGATTAACTTAATAAAAACATTGTCGACATATCTCAGTCCGGCGCGGAGCCGGGCCGGGCCCGGGGCCGGAGCACTACACCTCGCAGATTAAAATAGTTGAAGAAAACGGCTCTTTAACTATTTCAATCCGTTTATCTGAACCGTCGGCGTCGTTCATACGAGTACCTTCATTAATATCCTACATTACATTTTCATGTTCAATGTAAAGATAACTTTGTTTAAAAAGCTTACTAGTTTTTTCTATATTCAGAGCGTTGTGTTTAAAATTTTTGCTGTATTTTCAGAATGGCCACTCGAGGAGTCACGCAGCTAATGCAGTAGAAGTAGTTAGGTATTCACCGGAACTGGCTCATGTGATCCAAACCCGAAATAAATTCACCGACTCAGGCTAAAAAAAAAAAAAAAAAAAAAAAAAGTTTGGTGTCTTTTCCTAGGTTTTCGGGGTCGCTGAATCGGTCTATTGCATCCGTTTTTTGATAGCTTACACAGATCATGAGATAGCTAACCAATCTAAAGCTCTCCACTACATTGCTAATCACCTATTGATAAAATTAACCTAAATGTTTCCTTATCACCCAGTGAACACGGCGCACCATTGTTTGTTAATCACCTCTGACGTCAATCTCAGACTAATTAGCTTATTAGGATGTTCTAGCAAAACAACATTTTTTGGATCAATCACAAACCTTTATTTCCTCTAAAATAAGTACAGAATAGTTTGTATAAAAATATATCATTATTTATTGTATTGTTACTGAATAATTTAATAAAATCCATCATTGTATTTCCATAAAATTTGTTATAAAGATATGTTACACAATATTCTCCGCAAACTGATGTAAAATCATCTTGTAATCTATACCTATTAAAATCCCACCGCTTTGAATTCCTGATCAAGAAATCTCTATGATATCCTGTAGGCGGTCGTCCATATGAATCGAAATACTGACCAAACCTATTTCTATCTATGTGTATGGCCACCCAATGAGAACCTGGCATGCTGTCGGTGTCCAAATTGCTTATCAGGTACATAGGAACTTTAACATGTAAAGGTAACCTGTTTGCTGCATATACATTTTTTTGTAAAGAAGGATGGATAGTGTTCAAATATTTTTGAATCTTAATTGTGTTCATGTTTAATCAGCCTTTCGCATAAAGCTGTGCTATGCTTAACCTTCAAATCAAGAATGTGGAACTAAATATACTGAACTTCTTTATAAACATTGTGCAAGGACATAAATAAAAAGATTGGAATATGTGCAGATTATTTTTATTAGGTACTAACACTTATATATAGACAATAGTTACCTATTTAACTGCTATAGTCTACGGTTACATTACGGTTCTTATCTATTTCAATAACATTATCAAATTCTGCATAAACAATACAATTTATAGTCTGAGTAAGAGTAGACTCAAAACGAACTTCTAATCTAACACTACCATGTTTTATAAGATTCCAATGTGTATTTGAATTTGAACTAAGGTCGGCCGTTAGATCAAACGCTAACAAACAGTATCCTTTCGCATATTTTTCCCTAGATATCCCATTACCTTCATTAAGAAAATGTATACCTGTTCCTGAAAATAGTGTGTGATAAGCAGCAGTAAAAATATTACTCTCAAACGATGGTTGCAAAGCTTTTGAAGGTATTTGCTGACCATCAATGTATAAACAAAATGTATTTAAATCATAGTTTTCAAAATTGAATGGATTTTTAGTCAGACACCCATTAAACGCTGCATTGTTTACAAATCCAACTATACATCTTTTAGGAACTTGTCCTAGAAAAATATTGTCAAGAGTCTTGCCCTGAATCCTTGAAGGTATGGTTAAAACTTTGACTTCAGCACGAGTAATAGGATATTTAGCGGTAGTAGATGCTAAAACTTTCTGATGTGCAAGTAATACAGTTGGATTGATTCGAGCTCTACGAACAATAAGAGTTGCATCTGTAATGCATACTTTAAATTTTAAATCGGATGAAGATGCCATTAGATTAAACGTTTCTCTAGAACGAACTAATTTGACACTCATTTCAACACCATTTATTAAAAACTTTTCCTGGTTAAATATATCACCATGAAGATGTCCAATCATTTCTATTTCCTTACTTTGACTTACTAACTGTTGTCTTTTAACGAATCCTTCATTTTTTTCATCAGTTGAGTTCATTTTCCCAGCAGTATCTTCATACCATAGACTACAAGTTAGGTGAGATTCTTTAGCTGCAGGAGCATAGTTTAATAAAGTTTCCATGTATGCTCGATATGCATATGTATTGTTTGGAGGTGATACTAGCTTCTGATTCAAATATACATCTAGTTGACTGAAGATTGAATGAAGCCAATTATTTATGGGTGATACAGTTGTTGATTCAGCTAGTTTTGTTGAGTCTTGGTTAAGTATTTTAGCTTTGATGTGTATCAACGTGTGGGATAAATCTATGTAATCATCACCGGTTCCGGGTACTTGAAATTCTATAGGACCATCGTCAGCAAGGGATGAAATGGGTTTGTAGTGTATCCATAGTCCATTTTCGATACTAGTTTGTGTGGATGGCAAAGCAAATAAATCTAACTCTGATTTAATGCACTCACAAGAATGACTATGTAAAAAAGACATCTTTAATTATTAATTAAATATATCTTTTAAATTATTAGGTCTAGCTCTTGATTTTTTAGTAGCTTTCACTTTGGCGATCGGTAGTGGATTGAATGAGGAAAGACGTTTTCTCTTTGTTATATATCCAGAGCCAGACATATTCAATCGATCTATTTTACTATCTGCTTTTCTTTTCAAATTTGAACTAGCTTCTTTAAGTCGAGATTTAATTGAATCCTCCATTGGTCTAGCACTTATCATATCTGATAGAAGGCCGACACCAGCATTTAAGGCTTCCTTGCCTATTACTCGAGCACCACTAGAAAGTAATGGTAAAACTGATCTAAACAATCCTCCTAAGAAGCTACCAATACCATGACCACGTTGATAAGGAGCCCCTTTATAAATTACTCCGATCCCAGAACCAGCTTGATGTGAATAATAATGTTCATATGGACAAGTTATATCATCACGAGAATGCATTATAATTTTCTGAAATGTAGTTTAACACACACCGTTCCAAATTGAAATGGTATTTTTTGACCTGTGTTAGATCTTATATCCACTTCAAGCGTGTCGAATTCTCTACGCATAACAGGTAAGTAGTGAGGTGGTGAGAAAACATGCATTTTATTTGCTCCATAAATATACTTTGCAGGATCCAAAGGTATAATTCTCAAGAGAGGAGTCATAACATCTCCAACTATCTGAGGTTCGATAATATCACAATAAACAAATAATTGAGACGGTAACCCCAAATGTAAATTTGCAGGACATTTTCCAAATCCATTTTCTACAAGATTTCTATCGGGTTCAAAACCAAGTTGAATACCAAGCTTGGGTGATAACTTTAACGATTTGATATTTTCATCCATTACCGTAGCGGAAACAAACTTTGATATATCATCATATCGAAATCGAATTTTTTCCTTTATGTTATTCAACGCTGATAGAATGTGATTAATATTATCATAATTCGTGGCTGGAATGTGGGTCTTATAATAAACCAGTGAAGGTTTTTCTTCATGTGGCATTAATATCCATTTTGTTATGTAAATAATATTTTCATGATCTTGTACAGTAAACATGGTACAAGGGTATTGAAATTCAACCACTCCAACTGACCATTCTCCCTCCAACTTGATAGATTTTGGTAATTTCGTTGAAAATCTTGTAGTCATGTTGTTTGGATAATATTCCATAGAACTGTTACTGAGTAATGTTAAATAAAAACTTTCTTTAATCATAATTCTTTTAATTCAGAAACCAAAACCCAACTATTAAATTTATCTGGATAACCTTTCCACTTCACTAACACTTGCTTTCTGTTATTGGAATAGCGAGAACCAATTATTTTATCAATCTTATAGTTAGAGGTAGGATCATATGACACTTTCTGTAATTCCCTTTCATAAAAAGTTCCAATGATATCTTCTTGCTGTAAATCTTTTAGTGTATACACAACCAATGGAGAACGATCTATAACTGAAGTTATTATAAATATTTCATCACTCCAATTAGATTCATAACCCTTTTGAAAAATGTGTTTGTATTTTGTTATTCTTACATAGTCTCCAACGAGTAATTTCGGTAAGGATTTTGTAATTATTCGATAGTTTGTTCTATCATACAGGTTGTTCCAAACAGTCATTAAATTATTTGAATTAACATCACAAGGACACATCTTAATACTAGAATGGTAGCTATGGTTATAAGCATATAATAAATCCTGTAAAATGTCAATGTATCTATATGTATTTTTGTGGGTAAAATAACGCCACATCCTCATTTTAAGTGTCCTTTGAAATCTTTCAACAATGCTAGCTTTAATATCAGGGTTATTTGTTGTATAGTAATTAACATTTTTAATTTTTAAGTATCTCTGAACATCCTTGGAAACAAATTCAGTTCCTTTGTCAGATTGTATATGAGTTGGTGTTGTACCAGCCTCATGAAATATGCTTTCTAAACATGTTTTAATGGTGCTCGAATTTTTACTTTTCATTGGTCGGGCATATGCATATTTGGTAAAGACATCAATAATACAAAGAATGTAATTAAAACCATCATTATATTTTGAATAAGTTCTCAAATCACTTAAGTCAGCTTGCCATAGTTCATTAAGATTAGATAATACATATTTGTTTCGTGGAAACTTCCTATGTACCGGTTTATGAAGTGTGTATGTTTCTTGTGATTGCAACCATTTTATTACATCTTTTCTGTTCATTTTACCCTTCATGGCTTTAACTAGTTTGTTGATACCAGCATACCCAGCTGGATGCGATGGATTATAGTAGATATTATTTATTTCTAATAGGGAGTCCATTTCTCCCAATCTATCTTCTGTTGGACTTTTCGAACGTGTTTATACCTGTTGCGGGATTTTGGTGTTGAAAAAACCTCCTCTTGCTGTGGTGTGGTTTGTTTAAGATCTTTTATCTGAAGCTGTTTTATAAATTCACTTCTTTTTGCGTTTCCAATGTAAGTTAATGGTATTTGTATTTCTTTTAATGCGGTAGCAAACTGTTGCCACCCTATTGGATCATTATTTTTCAGTGGTCTTACACAATCATTTACCAAGTCTAAAATATTGCTTCCAACAATTTTTTCTTTGTTAATAATAACTGTACCTACATCATCCCAATCAATTTTGTCTGTATTTGAAGCCACCAAATTTAATAATAACTCACCTTTTCTTGTATAAGTTTTCGGTATTAAACTGAGTATATGTCGAGGTGTGTATGTATTTTTTTTATTCAAAAATATATTTGTATCCTGTTTCTCTTCTCCGTTTGATGTCTCTATAGCAACTGCATCGTTAGTGTCAATGTCTTTGTTTTTATCATCTGGTACGTCTTCTGGTAGATTAGTATTTGAAAGTAATGGTAATTCGAGAGGTTGACGTCCTTCTTCAGTAAAATGTAAGTATCTTTGTAAAATTTGTATGTATAAAATACACTTCTTTCTATCTTCCATATGACTATTCAAAATATTTTGCATTTCTATGTCTAATCGTGATATGGGACTATCAGTAGAATTTTGTTGTTTTATTTTTTCAAATATACTTGGATCAACGAGTAACATTTTTTTAGCGTGTTCCATATTTCAAACGATAGAACCAACTAATGCACTCAAAATTGAACCCAATATAATTGGTAAAAAAGATCCTCCTTTTTGAACAATTATGTGTTTACGAATTTTGTTTGTACTTTTACGCACTAGTTTGCGAAGTATTTCTTTATATTTTTGTAACTTTTTCTTTGCCTTTTCGTCAAGAGGTACTTTACCTTTTAAAACGTTATGGATGATTTCACAAATGCAATTGATTTCATCTTCATCACATGACTTTAAAAGTGCTCTTTGATATTTTGGTTTAAGTGTATGTAGAGCACTTAGTAAATCTTTATGCGTCTTTAAGCTTCGATGCATTATTGATGAATGATTTGAATTTGTTGATTCTTTGCATATTTAAATGATTTTGTTGGGATATAAACTGTACAATATCCATCTGAAGGAAATATTTTTGTTTTAAATCGACACATTTCACTAGTGTCTTGTTTTAGATCTATCATCAAATATCCATGAGCTTCTTTTGTTGCATCTTTGTATGAATCTTCCATAAACTTTGTATTTTCTGGTGACACTTGACGTGCTAGATATCTGATTTGAGTTTTATCTCGAGGATTTTTAAAATAGATAATATAACTAGAATTCAAAGATATATCTCTCTGTCCTTTACCTTGATGAAACAAGTTTTGTGTTATATAAAAAACACTTAGGTTTCTGTGATGGCTGCCTTTTGTAAATATATCAACAACACGTCCATCTGATTCTCTCATGAGATCATCAATGATTACTAGTTGTGCTTCCTTTCCATCAAACATACTGAGATCTGGTATGCCTTGACAATAATTTACGTTTTTGAGGTTATACAAAGGTTGCATTTCATCAAAACACCAAGTTATTTGGGTAAAATCAACACTACAAATTTCTTTTACATACTTTATAAACTTTGTTACAAAGTTAGATTTTCCACAACCACTTGGACCTGCTACTATTGCACTAAAAGGATGATTAAAATGGTACATTTTAATGTGTTGTTTGTGAGGGGTATGTTTAAATAATGAAACAATCTATTTAATCATCATGTATTTATATTTTTAAAATTAAAACATTAACCATCAGTATGAACAAAATTCTTATAGATAACATGAAAAACACAATAATGGTATAAACATAAAATAACCTATAACTTAAAAATAAAACAAATTCATATTCATCGTACCTATTTAAAATAACTTTACATTTACTAACTAAATAGGAAACTAAAGTATTGTTAAATAGCTGATACATTATAGTTTTGTTTTTACAATACAAACTTAAAATAAATTACAATCTATCACTATGATAACATTATCTTAGTTTATAATGACCCCATGCTAATGTGTCAATATTATTAGGTAAAATGTAACGTTTGGTGTCATTATAAGACAAACATATTTTGTTTACTTGTTGAGTAAATATTCTATGTTTTAAAGATTTAAATAGATTCATGGTGCCATACAGAATTTTTTTGTTTAAAAGACATGATCTATAATTTTCAATATTCAAATTCTTTGTAACACATTTCTTTACACCTTTAGCTTTCGCAATAAATTTATCATCAACATCTAATGCATACATTTTAGACCTTAACCCAATGAATTCTCGAAAAATTTTACCATTATTTTCATCTTTGAAAAAACCTAACTTCTTTTTATTTATTTTTGGATAACCAAATATGTTATCATCTGCGTAATCGGATGTATCAAACTTAGAAGATAGATCTGGTTTAATATTTTCATAAAAGTTATTTGTAAAAACTTGATATATCAAACTATCAGTATCAGTGTAGAGCAATTTTATGTTATTGTTAAACTTTTTAAGCATGTAGTTGTAATGAAAATCATACATTAAAGTTTTTGAAATATCCAAAATGCAAAAACCTAAGTATATCGGTTTGTTATGATACAATTTAGTTTTTCTTAACTGAACCGCTACTAAATTCTCTCCAAAAATGGATGAATTTTTAAATTCTGGTTTCGCAACAAAATCTTGTACACCAAGCTTTTTACCTCGATTTTCCCAATGTGTTAATAGTTTGACATTCACCCTCTTTTCAATATTTTCCATTGTCTTCCCAAATACAGAATTATTCATTAACTTGTAAAAATCTTTTTCGAAATCAGATTTTGCAGATGTTCGTAAAGTTGTGTTTAAATCGATGTAATGTTTTAACCAGGGACTTTGTTTGAATTTTAATATCCTGTGAACCTTCGTTACTTTGACACCCAATTCAATGCATTGTTTCAAATTCCTATAATGGATTTTATACTTCATCTTATTGTGTAAGTTTGGGACTAACTTGATTTCTTTAGAATTTCCTATTTTTATGTTTTCAGGACAAAGAGGTAAATCTGAATGCAAATCATGTAGTTCAGTGGGGTACTCCAAATCAACTTCTAAAATAAAACCATATTCTGAATTGTCTGGCACATCAAAATTTGTATCAACGTTTACCCACTCAAACCCACCAACTGGAAGAAATTGAGACATAGCCCAACCATATAGATTATTAGCATCGAAATAAGTCAAAAATGATTTTTGTTTATCTTTATCATAATCTTCCATGAACTCATTATTAGCTTTTGCATGGCGATTACTGCATTGAGACACACCTCCTCGTATACCAGCTCTAATAAAAGCAATTTTTTCGTAATCTGTTAAAAGTTCTAACTCTATTTGAGTGTATTTCAACATAGCGTCCCAACTTAACCCAGGAGCTGTGTAGTAATGAACCGGATCCAAACCATATGTTTTTAAACACAAAGTTCTAAAGTTTTCAAACACATCCGTCAGCAGTAAAACATCAGTTTTGAGGTACAGATCTGAATAATCTGACATATTACGACATTGAAAGTGCTGCCAAACATCTTTAGCATGGTTGTAATCATCATTTGATACATGTGAATTAGTTAGTGAACTATAAAAATTTTCTTGACTAGGAAGTGTTGTTTTTTTCAAACAGTCTTCAGATGATATGAACTCATATGGGTATATACCTTTTTTTCTTAGACGATTAAAATCTTCATTATTAGGAAAGCTATTTCTTAAAGTTTTAAATTGTTCATTGCTTAAATTTTTTGCTAGCTGATCAAGACTACATGGTAAAAATTTAAAGGAATCTACAAATCTTAAACAAATTTTTTGATTATTTATACTCATGGTTTTGGAAAAAGAAATGTATTTTTCTTTGGTTTGAGGAATTACATCAATTTCTCCTTCAACAAAATTTAAGGAATGGACTATGAAATGAGCATCATAATTGCTTAGATTGTGTAGAAAAACTGGGATGTAATGTGGTGGTCGAAACTTTTTTACACATATTTCATGTGCAACACCTCGAAAATCACCAGTTTGCCAATCATAATCTAATGTGTTTTCACCATTTAAATTACTCTCACAGATATGACATGTTGTTGCAATTGAAACTTTATTTTCATCTATAGCTGATAAAGGTTTAGGACAAATTTGAAAGCTATTTTTTCTACATATTTTTTTTAAATCTTCATGCAAACGTTTCATGAATACTTGTGCACAATTTTTTCCACTGTAAGTCTCATATTTTGACAACTTATCATCATATGAACATTTGATGTAATAACCAAAACTATACGGTTTGTGCTCATGAGTATTGCGAGTGTATGGTTTTGAGGGATCGTTAAAACATGATTTGATTGGGTTTAAAAAAGCTTCGAAATCAGCATATATAACAAATGGTATTTTTAGCTTTTTATTGTATTTTTCGAATTTCAATTTATCATTGGATACTGGTTGACCAAACCAATCCTTTAACGTTGTATCACCATTTGGTAATTCTGTTGCAATATGAGCACAGTCATATTGTTGATGATCAATCAACCTTTCTTTTGTTGAAAAGTGTAGCAAACATCCATCACAAATATGGACTGCATGATCTTGATTTGAAATCTGTTTACTAACGAGACGCGACATGTTTTTAATATAGCAATAGTGTTTATTTATTCCGTTTGAAATTAATAATAAATTGATGTGAACATCTTTACGAGTTTTGGTTAAATACAATGGACCAACAACGCTATGACACTTTTTATCTTTATTAAATTCTAAACCAAACACATTAATGCTAATGTTGTTTAGTTTTTCAACTTTGGATATATCAACCAGCTTTACAGGAAAATCCACTCCATTAAATTTTAATTTGTTTGAATGTACTGTGTATGATGATACTCGATCAACATTTTTGTTAACTGGATACAAAGCGGAAAGCAATGCCCATTTGAAACATAAATTGTCAGCATTTTTAACATTAACTACAGCTTTTTTAGTTCTTATATCCTTTGGCAACTCAATATATGAAGTACCGCGCAGAGGATTAAATTTATTAACATTCATATCCAATGCTTTTATTTCCTTAAGACTCCAACCACTGTCTTTTTTCTCAAAAGAACTGATTTTATTTATCAAAGTGTCACACAAAGATGAATATAGAAAATTTAGATCATCCCCCTGAAATACTATGTAATTATATGTTTGGAAATCAAAAGTTTGAAATGAATCCTCTTTAGTTTGTTGAATAAAATCGGCATGCAGAACAAAGTTTACTTTAAAAACTGTTAGCTTTTGAATAGACTCTTCAATTAGAAGCATAATTTCATTTTTGATAGAATTCAAATACAACTCAGGTGTTTCAAAGTTATTTAAATGTTGATAATTCTTTCCACGTATCTTATAAGAAATTATTCTATTACCAAAAGCTGATTCGATTATAGAAACATTTTGTAGTGAGTCATGTACTTTTTCAAGTTTACTTTTATGAAGTTTACTCTTTAAATGATTTGCAAAATACCTTCTACTAACAAGAACTTGACAAATGTCACAATTTACCTTATCATCACGTTCATTTCCATTGTTAGATGTTGTTTCGTTTGTGTTGTTAGATCCCATTGATGATGTAGATGGTCCATCTTCATATCGCGCTCGTTTCACAACAATGTCAGCATTTTCAGAGTCATTCACTCTCTTAAGAGATCCCCCCGATTGTAGACTGCAATAATAAATTAAAAGAGTTGAGATATGAATTCAGTTTAGGATAAACAAAAGTACTAGAAGGAGAAGATATAGATATCACTTACTTTATTTTTCCTTCAACCAGAGCGCATTCTTCAAATAAGTATTCATCGTATTCATCTTCAAGCATCACACAATGTTTGAATTCGGATTCAGCATTTATTTTTTCTTCAACCAGAGCACATTCATCATATAAGTATTTATCGTATTCGTCTTCTAGCATCATATGGTTATCAAATTTTTGACAAATTTCATCACTAAAATCGGTATCCATCGTATTGAAAAAGACACTAACACAGTTTACACTCATATTTTCCATTTTTGGTGGAGATGGAATCACAGTAAGTATCTGCACGTAAGCGTCTACAAGAAGTATCTACATGTAAGCGTCTACAAGAACTATTTATAGTAAGAACAGGTAGAAAGATCTCATGTTATAAGTAATACTTACATAATGATGTATGTCTAATTAGGTACTTACTAAAGCAACCCCACTGATGAGATATTGTTTCCTAAGATTCTATTATGAGGTAAGTATTTGTATTCTAATATTTTTTCTAATGACTAAAATTTGTAAATGAGGGATAAGTAAATTTACTAAGAATGAAATTTTATCGAAACTTATAAATAAAAATTGGTAAACTACTACTACTTATTAAAATGATATTTTTTACATGTTGGGTTTGATGCTATTTCTTTTGATATGCAGTATATTATTTTTTTTATACTTTCATAATTGTTATTGCATTCATTTGTAAAATATTTTACTCTATAGCTTGCATGTTTCCACTGTTCTGTAGGCGTGATTTTATTTATTTTGTGCATGTTATAAACTTCTATTTTTATCATATGATTCGATCGATGACCATCATCTTCATTGGTAGTTATAAAAACATTACCACCTTCTTGGTGGGCACGACAAACTGTTGATGATAACTTTCTCTTCTTTATTTGTTTCACTTCAAACAAATTATCTAAGCTTTCAGTTGATTTGTTTCTTTTCATTTGTTTTTTAGGTGGTTTTTCTTCACAAATGTTAAGGGGTTCTTGAGTCTTATCTTCATCATCTGAACAAGTGTAATAATATTGTTTGAATGTATTTTCTTCGAAAGAGTTCTGCAACAATATAATAACCACTATCAACGTTTTGAATCTATATGCATAACAAATTATAGAAAAGTTTTAAAGAAGTACTTACATCCATTGTTCTGTAGATCACTTTAAACACACTTCACAAAATGTAATCTGGAGACTTATAGTTCATATGAACAAGCACTCGACAGTGAATGTTTGAAAAAAATTACGACTTATATAACCAACTAAACTTATCAGGATCATTAGGGCAACATTCAAACAGCATTCCTTATTTGTATAGAATTTGATAATGTTATCTAAACTATCAGGATCATTAGGTTGTGTACATATTTTAACAACTGACTAATGGGCAACATTCAAACAGCATGAGTCTACTCTTACTCAGACTATAAATTGTATTGTTTATGCAGAATTTGATAATGTTATTGAAATAGATAAGAACCGTAATGTAACCGTAGACTATAGCAGTTAAATAGGTAACTATTGTCTATATATAAGTGTTAGTACCTAATAAAAATAATCTGCACATATTCCAATCTTTTTATTTATGTCCTTGCACAATGTTTATAAAGAAGTTCAGTATATTTAGTTCCACATTCTTGATTTGAAGGTTAAGCATAGCACAGCTTTATGCGAAAGGCTGATTAAACATGAACACAATTGAGATTCAAAAATATTTGAACACTATCCATCCTTCTTTACAAAAAAATGTATATGCAGCAAACAGGTTACCTTTACATGTTAAAGTTCCTATGTACCTGATAAGCAATTTGGACACCGACAGCATGCCAGGTTCTCATTGGGTGGCCATACACATAGATAGAAATAGGTTTGGTCAGTATTTCGATTCATATGGACGACCGCCTACAGGATATCATAGAGATTTCTTGATCAGGAATTCAAAGCGGTGGGATTTTAATAGGTATAGATTACAAGATGATTTTACATCAGTTTGCGGAGAATATTGTGTAACATATCTTTATAACAAATTTTATGGAAATACAATGATGGATTTTATTAAATTATTCAGTAACAATACAATAAATAATGATATATTTTTATACAAACTATTCTGTACTTATTTTAGAGGAAATAAAGGTTTGTGATTGATCCAAAAAATGTTGTTTTGCTAGAACATCCTAATAAGCTAATTAGTCTGAGATTGACGTCAGAGGTGATTAACAAACAATGGTGCGCCGTGTTCACTGGGTGATAAGGAAACATTTAGGTTAATTTTATCAATAGGTGATTAGCAATGTAGTGGAGAGCTTTAGATTGGTTAGCTATCTCATGATCTGTGTAAGCTATCAAAAAACGGATGCAATAGACCGATTCAGCGACCCCGAAAACCTAGGAAAAGACACCAAACTTTTTTTTTTTTTTTTTTTTTTTAGCCTGAGTCGGTGAATTTATTTCGGGTTTGGATCACATGAGCCAGTTCCGGTGAATACCTAACTACTAGTAGAATATGAACTACACAATCATTGTAGTTGGTAGTATGGATATTGCGAATACAACATTGATTATCTATTGCCCTCTAACGCATATCCGGGTTGGATCGCGTCCCGTGGCTCGAGAGAGCTCACTCGTTCAGCTGGCTGTCCTACCTGCTACGGCGTAGTGGCTCCGGCGTAGCTGCTACGTCGTAGCCATGAGACGTAGCACCGCGAGAGACGTCGCATTTAGACATAAAAGCCAATAATTATTTACACCAGCTATATTATAGTGAACGTTGGTTCTACATTGTACGTTCAAAACAACTATCTAACTTATAATTATTGATAGTTCATAGTTCATAGTTGAGTATTTGTTTACATACAAATGTATCTATCGTTGTTTTTTCAGCTAGTTCCGTCCGACGCGGTTGCAGTGGCTCTAATACGATGCCTTAGTTAGTTGAATCACGGGTGATCATAAGGAGCTGGGAATAAGACACAGCTCAAACTAGGCGGGTCATGTCGGTTTGTACTGAAAAATGACTGAAACTGGGAGCACTGCCGACTGTCGCACTTCAAATTACATTTATTAGTTCTGAAACAAGCAAACCGGAATAAACGCTCCAGTTACACGCCGCCCCCCCCCCCGCAGGGCCAGCTCGGTAGCCCCTAGATGGGGCACTCTGCTGACTTATAAATAAACTAGCTGTTCCGCCCGCGACTTCGTTCACTTAAAGTATCTATACTGAGTTTCAAACAAATCACACTAATAAAGAAATCCCATACATAACTTTGACCCTACATTTGACCCCTTTTTGAAGGGTATATTGATAAATCGTGAAACACGTGTCCATTCATTTTGCATTTACAGTGCACAAACAAAGTTTCATGAGAATTGCTCTTTCGTACTAACGTTTTCACCCTTTTTCACCCTCCTAGAGGTGGAATTTCCAAAAATCCCGCCTTAGTGGGTGGTTTTGTTATAAAAGGATTCCAGTTTCAGCGGTTTTGGCTCGGCGATGATGAATCAGTCAGTCAGTCAGGTTAAGCTCTTATATAGATATATTATATTACTATTTTTACACATTTTCACTGCTGCTTTACTGCTGCACGAGTAGATGCTGGCACTAGTAACAGCACCCGGCGCGCCTCGTCCCCCCTGCCCCCTGCCCCAGTACGCCCTGCACGCCGGCGCCGAGGCAGCTATGATGCGAATAATTTGTGTGCATTCCTTTTAACTGCCATTTATGATTTCATTTGAACAGCTTCCCGCCGCTGCCTCGCGCCGTGCTGCGGGCAGCGGGGGCAGGCGGGGGCAGCGGGGGCAGGCGGGGGCAGCGGGGGCAGGCGGGGGCAGGCAGGGTGATGCACACCGGCTGCAGAGAGCTAATCAGCTGTTTTACTTTCTAACAATAGCAAGAAGGCTTCTTTATTTTATTTAGTTTTTTCATTTTTGCTGCAAATTGTTTTCTTTGTTCTAAAGTTATAATTATACATACTCATAATAATTATGTATGTAAGTACTTGCGAATTATTTAAACTATGATAAAGTTGGTGATATAATTAAGTAGTTTGAAACTATTTTAATTTTAAATCCATATCGTAAACCGACCGTATTTATAAAATGATGAACGCAGTAGACGAGCGACATAGCTCTTGGAATATATTTTGAGATCCGATGACACGAGCGCCCCGCGCCCCGCGCCGGAGCCGGCCCGGGCCCGCGCCGGAGCCTCAAGGCCCGGGCCCGCGCCGGAGCCGGCCCGGGCCCGCTACACTCCAACTGGTCGTTCGTGGATCTATTAACAGCCATTGCGTTTATTCGATTGTGATAAGCGATAAATGTCGAGTCACCACATTAGGCCGAGTGCGCCGAACACTCGATATTACGGTGTCATTACTTCGACAGTATTTCAGTTCAGAACGGTTGGTAATTTTACCGAATTCCGGGCCGGGCTACGGCGAGCCTAGCTATCTGCCAGTCTATCGATTCGATATTCATCATGTAAATGCATAATTGCTCCCGCAAATGAACAATTTATCTACGCATCTTTCCCACCATTTTGTTTAGTAGAGCGGACGCTATCCGTTGGACATCGGTCCAGAGCGCGGCCGGTCGGGGCCGGCGATATTGCGGGCCGTGACAGATGGACAATGCTATAACCGGAGCGGGTCCGCTCAGTACCTTGCTGTGGCTCGGGGTGTATATAATATGTTGTTAGAACGTAACTTAAGAACGGTTGATCCGATCCGGTTTGCTGGGAACCATCTGAGTTAAATCGGTGAAGGGGTTGTAAAAAATATCGGTAAACTGTATAAATAACAGTGCCGAGTGCATGCTGCCACTCGGCACCCGTCCACACGGAGATAACATCGTCTCAGCTGTTTAATTAATAACTCGATTGATCGGGAATTGAATCGATCACGGATGCTAATCGACAGCTAATTCACATGCGACCGCGAATTCAATCGAACCGACGATCAAACAACGTATGTAATCGGTTTAATCTCATCATCATTTCAGCGAACTTTATCAAAATATTAATTATCCTGGAAAAATAACTGCTCACTAACGGAGTCTGGAACAAAAGCCTCGATAATATTCCAGGAGGCTTATCTTCGAAGCTACAACAAACACCCGACTTCATATGATTATGTAGTGGCAGGCGGCCCCGACTCCGCATCGCACCTTCTCGCAGCGAGCGGCGAGTGCGAGGTGCCGGCACGTGAGGCTGGCCCGGCACCCGGAGACAGCAGTCAAACCTTCATTATCGCCCTGAAACAAAGCCGAGGGCTTTGTTTCGGGGCTATACAGGAGCAGTGAGGGAACGGAACAGCTAGCTCAGTCCTCGCTACCGACCGTGCTACAGACCGAGGCAATGTGCTCCTCGCCACGTGATCGGGAGTGAGCCGGCGGCGCGGGCTCGGGTCTCCGCGATATTGCTAAAGTTCTGCTGCGCTGTCTCATCTCTCGATCGGAGTATTAGTGAGACGAGCTTTTGTTTGTTATATTAAACATCACTATACCGCCGAACCGGTCATTTTCTTGAATCGACACCCACTTAATCGGTGCGCTCCGCCTCGAGCCCGGCGCCGGCGGCTCGGCGCCCCGCTCGTGCGGTATCGGAGCTCACCGGTTCCCACTTAGCGGCTGAATCGTAATACAATAATGCATAAAATGGAACTGTGCTATGAAGCGATGAAAATCCATGCAGTTTTATGAGTATCGGATCGAAAAACACTTTGCGTCGCGCCGGCCCGTCTCCGGAGCCCGCCCCGGCCGCAGCCCCGGCGGCACCGCGGGGGCTCCGAGCCGGGTCCGGAGCGCTCGTTGTGTACCTAGGGGCCGGTCTCTCGGGGAGCCGCGAGGGACGCGGCGCGCCCCGATTATTATCAGTTATGTTTCTCTTCCACGCTGTCGGAGGACCGATATGGTATTCTTCATGGAACAAAAGTTTGGATCGAATATTTTGTAGGTAGGTATGTTGCGTTGGACAGGAGACCGCACAGATGTCTTCATAATTGAATTAGCACGGCTCAGCCGAACGGTATTCGAAACGAAGTAATTACCTAAAAGCTCCGGGCGCCTCGGGCGAGCGCGGGCCGAGCGCCGATAGCGCCTTCCGCTGATATCTTTAATTTAGTTTAATTAGGACCGGCGGCCCGGCCCTGGGCCTGCACCGTAAGTCGGTCGCGGCACTACACCGAGGTGATCGTTCGCGCTTCTCCGCCCAGATTATGGTAAATCTTACGGCGTGTAGGGTGCATTCCTAAATGTAGCTTCACGGCACGGCCACGAGTCACGTAGTGAGGGAGCTGCGGACCTCGCTCCGAATCCACAAAATATTCAAGCGCCCACTAAAGAGTATATTCAGCTATTCCAATAAAGCGGTGCGAGAGAGCACGTCGGTGCGCGAGGCGGCAGCTAGCCCACTGCGGCCGGCGGACCAGCGAGCGCACTCTGGTAGCACAGCTAGTCCACTCGCACGTGGAGACGCGGGGAATCCTTTCTCGGAACGAGTCATCGCTTTACGATTATTTGCGGTGATGGCGTGGTAGGCGGGTGACGGCTCGGAGTACCGGGTCGCGTGCAGGGCAGCACCGACGGGCCCGCCTGCCGTCATGTCCTCGACAACATTTAGTTTTGTAAACATCGCGATCGTGCTGAAGGATTTCTATAACATTCAAAGTAATAAAATCACGTTTTAATTCGCTAAATGGAAGCTGTGATAATAGACTCGTCCGCGAAGGCCCGTGGAACACGATAGCTGAGGCCGCTCGATCCTACTTTCTAAAGAACTGCGGCTTTTCGCAAGTTATATAGACTTTTTTCTAAGTATTTATTAGATCATAGGTACTTACATGCGATTCCGCACTGCCGTACCTGGTACTCATATCCTGACACTCCTGTTCTGCTTCTCCAGTCTAAAAGTATAGGACCGCCTACGGGAAGCCGAGAGGACGGCGCGGTAGCTCCGTAGTAGATATCGAGTCAGAATATTTCCGATGCGCGGCCGAAGCCGGGCGCGAGCCGCACTGCCCCACACCTCGCATGCAGCTCGTACTCGCTAGGTCGGGGACCGACCTTATATTACACCTACTTGAGTATTACCGGGTACTTTTCGTCGGTTTTTATCGAAAAGAAAACGCAACGAAAAGTGCACAGTTGATACCGCAAGCGATCAGTCCCACCTGCGGCCTCCGCGGCCTGCCTCGGGAGCCCCGCGCGGCCTGCCTCGGGAGCCCCGCGCGGCCTGCCTCGGGAGCCCGCGCCCTGCCTCCGCCGCGTGTCGCGTCACTAGGTACCTATCTTTTACGATTCCTCCCTCGGTGCCGTCACTATGGCGAAGATCGTATTTTAGAGCTAACTAAACTATAGGCCGCAGGGTTCGTCCGGTGCGGTGCGGCGTGGTGCGGTGAAGTGCGGTGCAGTGCGGCGCGGTGCGGTGCGGTGCGGCGCGGTGCAAATTCTAGCAAAGGCGACCGCTACATAGCACCGTGCGTAGTCCTGCTTTAGAGTGCAGTGCGGAGCACGTTTGCGAGTGGACGTGTCGCATTGCATCGATAAGAATTAAATAGGTATTCAAGTTACGCGCGGCTTCGGCCGATGCACGTTTAACCGCCATGAGTTCCGAAAAACTCGTGGCTAACGAACTCCTGGCCTTCCTTCAAGATCGCCTGGATGTCATGGACGAAGTCTCGGCGATGCAGATCTGTACGTCGAGTTTCTCCGAAGATGAGATCCACAAGGCCAGGACGCTACTCTACGAGTCGCTTAACATCACGGACAAGATGAAGATGTACAGGCGAGACGATCGAGGTGCACGCAGTCTGCAGGACATCATCACCGTCCTCAAGGTGACCGACCCAGACGACGTGCCTGCGTTCGTCGCCCGGAACCTGCATCGTGTGCCGCCGCTGGACTTCGACCACGTTGACTGTACTAGTTTACTCAAGGACATCAAGGCGTTGAAGTCTACGGTAGCACAGATGCAGCTGAAAATGGATGCTGCTCAAAATACCATCGCCGACCTGCGCAGTGAAGTTGCTTCACTGCGAAATGCGGCGTCGGTATGTCGGTCACCCGACCCGGTGGCATCTAATGTCAACGTTCGTCGCGGTGCGCAGTTGAATGCGTCGGCATGCAGTTTTATGTCGACGTCAGCATCGCCCGTGGCAGCTGAGCTCCCGGCTGGCGGCGCGAGCGCCCCCGCCCCCGCGCCTGCGCCCGCGCCCGCTGCCCCCGCCGCTCGTGTCGTCCGCGTCACCGAGCCGTCACGTGTCACGTCGACCCCGCAACGTGATTACGCCGCCGTCGCCGCGACTCAACCCGCGCGACCACCTCGCAAGGGGAGGAAGCGAAGAGGCCTCGAAATTACTCGTGGTGCTTCGCTTTCGGGTCCTGGGAAGGGCCAATGCGACAAGGAGGGTTTCGTACTCGTCGAAAGGAAGAAGAGGAAACCTACTTGTCGCAATCAGTGCGGGACTGCCGCACCGAACGCACTAGGGCAGCTGTGCCCGCTACGTGCCGAAGTACCGACCACGCAACTCTACGTGTCGCGTGTCCACTACACCGTGACCGCCGAGGACGTGGTGAAGTACCTGAGGCAGAAGACCGGCTTCTGCTTGAGAGTCGAGAAATTGGTGTCTCGCCGTAACGTGAACTTCGGTTCGTTTATGGTGAGAGTGCCGACGGATCGTCTCTCAACGTTTATGGACAGCGGGTTTTGGCCGAAAGGTGTCGTTTACAGAAAGTTCATAGGACGTCTGTCAAACGACACCGCGTGTGCGTCATCGGAGCGATGACATGAATACATTTATAGGTTTTTATATATATGTTAGTCTCTAAGGTATTTATAATATGGGTCCTAGTTAAGTTACTTTTTGTACACTTTTCTTGTTACCTGAAATAAAAGTTATTATTATTTTATTATTAAATTATTTCTGCAAGTTCATTGAATTAATTTGAAAATAAGGATTAAAATAATAATAATATTTACTGATGCTTAACACTTCACAGTACACACTTCTTCTTTTCGATGTTTAGTTAGGCGCTTTTAAACGGAAAGGACAACATTGTCCATAATCTATACTTCTATACTAATATAATATTATAAAGAGGAAAACTTTGATTGTTTGTTTGTTTGTTTGTTTGTTTGTTTGTTTGTTTGAAATGAATAGGCTCCGAAACTACTGAACCGATTTGAAAAATTCTTTCACCAATGTGTAGAATGAACTTTCAGGATGAACATAGGCTATATTTTATGTAGGTACTTCGCGGGCGACGCCGCGTGCAGAAGCTAGTGAATGATAAAACTGTTGAGAAATGAGCCTATCGTCCGAATGAGATCGTCGACAATGAACATCTCCATCGGAGATTAAGACGAGCCGTTAATAAAGTGTTGAGAACAATGTACCCCCTCCCGGGCCTGCAGCGCGCGGGGGGGCGGCACTCTGTTTACTTTAAGGAAAGGATCCGCGACGCGCATTAGGTACCTGTGCCATTTGGGGCAGCTCGGTGTGACGTCACAAGACATAGTGCCCATAAGCTGCGTGGCGCGGCGCCGTATGAATGAATACGGTAATGAGTCGAATGATAAGTACGAATTGTTAAGGTATTTCATTATTAAAAATTACTGATTACGGCCCAAACTTTAATCCCGTTTTCCCTTCCTTTGGGGTTTTCTCGACACAAAAAGTAGCATATCATGTCGATACAATCTACATTTTTGCTCAATTTCATCCAAATCCGTTTAGCCGTTACCGAGGTAAGGACGGATAAACATAATATACTCGTACACACCACAACTTCATTAATATAATATCGGTGGGATTGTCAATCAGAGATCCGCGAAGACCCGCGACTTTTCTATTGGAAAACCAATTTCGCTTGAGAATGAAGACAAAAGCAACAACAATGTCGAGCATCGTTTATCTTCCGCCCGCTTATTGGATTCACGCGGCCGCGTCCCACGGGCCCAGCGCTGGGCGCGCGGCACCGGGGCCATCGCTACACCGATGTAACTGGATTCAAATGGATGGAAAATAAAAATCACTGGGAAATATCTTCAAGAATGTCTCGTAAAGGTTCCTCGTTCAAGCTTGTGTCGGTGGACGAAGGTACTTCACATAGAGTAGCGCGGTGTATAGCGGCTCGCAGATGTGGGGGGAGGGGGGCGGGGGGGGCGACATTCCGCGCGCCCGAGTGCTCCTTTGTATGCCACCTACCCGCGACCGGCGTCTCAAATAAATACATCGTTTTTTATCCAAAGTGATCAATATGAATAGTTAAAGTTTGATCAGTCGTACTTCAATAACATCCATCGTGTACCCTAAATAGGAGTGCGTTGTGGATCCTTGCACGGCCCCGCGCCGGAGCCGGGCCGGAGCCGGGCGGAGACTTCCGTCCCGAACTTTCGTGAAGTTCGGGAGTGTGGCGGAAATAGTTGCGCTGTTGTGCACACTAATTGAATCATCCGCGTCGGTTCCTACCCCGGGATGATTGATCGCCGCCTCCGGTGCGGCGGGGCCCGGCCGACCCGCGCGGCTACGACGAGGCACTGCGCTGCGGGTCGCCTGCTGATTACGCAGCATACAAATGAGCAGCTTGTCAAAGTCGACATGAGCACCATGGCCCGCCCGGCGCAGCGCGGCCCGGGCCGGCGCCGGAGGACGCGAGGCCGCTGACCGCCATCCGTCTGCGTCGCGGCGCTTCCGCCCTTTCTACTGAGAAATAATCATTGTTTTCCTGGCCCTCCCCTCCCCGCCGCCCCGCTCCGCTTCCTACCTGCACCTTTACCTTTATTTATCACCCTAAGCTAGGTCACCGCGGTAACATATTCGCCGCGTTTATTCCTGCTTAAGTACTTCGAGTCGTTCGTTCTACTCGATCGTTCCCTTTGCGAAGTGGCAACACCCTTCACGCTCGCACTGGGGGACGATGGGATCTCGCGAGGCCGGAAGACGGGCCCCAGCCTGTCCCGGAGCCGACTCGCAGCCATCTTCCCGGAGACCCTGATGAAGTGTGGAGTCCCTCCGCGGGGCGGGATCTCTCGCGATAAATCTCCGAGCGGTGCCGGGATGTCCATTCATTGATAAGTGGCGGATAAGGGCGAGCGAGGCGGTGCTGTGCTGCAGGCGTCCGGCCGGTGTCGGTTCGTTCCAGAGCATTCATCGTTTATATTGTTACTGGACAAAAAGTCTGATCCACATCGATCCAGCCAGTGCTGGATGGTCACGAAATTTTACCGATGGAATGCCATGCCTCTGCCGACGCTTGATCGTAAATTTAACGTAAATCTGACGTAGTAAAACGTCGAAGTGGCAATCGGTCAACATCTTGTCCCCTACCTCATGGAAAAACCGTTATTGAATCACAACGGATTGGGTGTAGGCATATTGATGTACAGGACTTTAGAATCAGGAGGTAGGTGGTACACTGGATGCTTTATCTTTATAATATTGTAAATCTTTATGTTGTGTGCGAGCACAACTGTACAGAACGATCGGAGTTGAGCTGGGCTCGTCATCGGGTGGGGGACCCTTCCTCGCAGGGACGGCGATGCTGAGGGCCGCGTGCGAGGGGCGTTACGACCCGACAAATGTTTATTTCTGTCACGGGATACATAGACGCATGTACACGATAAAATCATATTATTATGTAGAGGCTCGGTTCAGTCGCGAATAAAAGCGTAATATAAGTAAAGTGCAGACCTGCTGCCTGTCGTTGCTGTGCTGAGCTCGCTCAGGCGTCCCCGGGGTCGCGGATGTTGTCAACATACCTACTTCAATCATCAATAGGTACTATCGATTTGCACAAAATCGTATAAAATTATGATTAAACGAGATATCAACATTGTATAGGGACGTTATATGTAACGCCCTAGAAAGGTTTCCGGAGCGATCGTTTCCGACGCTGGCTGGCAGAGCCCTACATTCGGCGGGGCTCCGCGGGGCCGCGCGGGTGCTTTACGGCCGTCTCGGATGTTTAAATTATTCGCGAGATCGAATCGTTAACTTCCGGATGGAGTAGGTTGTTTCGCGCGGAAATAAATCTTTCTTAACAAAAAGCCCCCGCAACTTACGGCCTCAGGTGCGAACCGATCGCACGCGGCTGCCTCGCGCCCTCCCCGCGCCTGACTCGCGCCTCGCCCGCGCCTGCCTCGCGCCTCGGATTGTAATTCCTATCTTGTAGGAGATGTCAACTCGCAGGACAACCTCACGAGGGAAGTGCCCCAGTAGCGTTATTCTCTGGCAGTGGGCGAGTCTCCGCTGTCCGGTGCGTAAACTCAGATAATGTACCCTAGCTTAATACATGCAGCATGCGGGGCACCCGACTACTCGCAGGACGTATACATGTACATCGTAATATTTATCCGGGACATCAGGCCCGGCCGGCAGGGTATCGTGGAGTGCTGGACCTATGTGATTTTAATATGGAATTATTATAATTGAAGCTTGATAGTAATAGCCGCGATCAATTTATCGGGACATCCGGCGATAAGTGGGGGGAGCGGGGGGGGGTGGGATCGCTGCAAGTGCAGTGCCAAAACGGTTGATCGTCGATAACATTACCCGCGATGCCAACGGAACCGATAACTCATTAATGAATCGAGAACATTTACTTTGATCCGCTCAAGGCGTTTCGCGAGAGCTCCCGTCGGCAGAGGCAGGGGGGGGGGGGGGAAGGTACTCCGTCGGAACGCAGGAAGCTCTATTTCACACGAGATATTCGGCGAGGTCCGACGAAGGAATGCAATATACGGGAACAATATCCGAGCGCCCCCCGCCCGCGCCCCCGCCCCGCCCGCGCCCCTTCGCCGACAACACCAACATCATCTCAAGCGATGACTCCTCGAAGCCTCGAAGAGGTCGCGGCCTCCAGCACAGACCGACAAGTGCAACCGAGGAGCTCCTCGCCACCCCCTTCACTACGAGAAGGCACCTCTCCCGAACCGTCCTATGCATCCCATTTCAGAATCACACGGGCACCACGTCCGGTGTGGTGGCAGGTTTGCTCTCGGTTGGCGACATCGACTGCATGGCCGGCTGTGCCCCGAGTGTAGGTGCCCTGAGTACGTATAGGTTTACGGTAAAAGATGTGACGAGCGGTCAGGTCAGGTCCACAGCCGGGCACCGCTCAGCAGCTCACAGCTACGACATGTCGCATCATTTACTACATCATTGAATGGCGACGTCGTCGGGATGAGTACGTCATTCCTTTGATTAATTTTTGACCAGTCAGAGAGTAGGTAGGTACCTAGCGGTCGAGTGGGTACCTACAGGTAGGGGGGTGTCCATTGCTCCCGACCACTGGAGATGAGCAATCTCGATAATGGAACATAATTTCGTCCGCGGAGCCTGACGCGAGCGGCGGCGCCTGGGCAAGCTGCTCCCAGTCGGAGCCGGGAGCGGTCTGCAGAGCTCGGAGGTAAAGGTTGCGGGTTCAAATCTCGGGAACGGGCGAGTAAGGTTAGTAAAGTTTTCACTCAAAACTCTTTTTGAGCATTCTGCCTGAATTTCCCAAGCATCGCTCCGAAAGCACCGGTTGGCACGCAGCAGGCCGCGCGGCTCCGTCTGCACGAGCGTCCGGCAGTGCGAGCGACGCACATGGTGCATTCATATTATCCGCTAGGTTTATTTTGATCACTTTAAGATAGGTATTTTAGAGTATTATTAAGAGTAGAGTATTGAAGTACGAGTAGGTGGGGGACCTACTTAAAAAAGTATCAGTCTGAGAATCTCTTTCAGCTAACAAATCTGTCAATATTCAAACTGTCAACTCGCTCAGAGTTGGCGGTCGACATCCGCAGGTGCGCGGGAGGCATGGAACCAGGCGCTCCGTCCGCGGGCGAGGGGGGGGCACGGGGCACTCACCCGGGCGGTCCTGGAGGCGGCGCGCGCGGGGGGCGCGGGGGGCGTGCGGCTGCGCGGCAGGCCCGCGGCCCCGCGCCGCGCGGGCGCCGGCTCGGGCGTGCGCGCGCGCCGGGCGCCGGGCGCGGGGCGCGGCGCGGGCGGCGGCAGCGCCAGCAGCTGCCGGTACAGCTCCAGCTCGTGGTAGAACTCGGGCTCCTCGGGCCCCTCCGCCTCCTCGGGGCCGGTGCCCGCGCCCGCGCCCACCTCGGCGGTGAGTCCGTTGAGCACGAGCCGGCGCGCCGCCATGCTGCGGGCATCGGGGGCCCGGCTCCGGCGCGCGGCCCGAGCGACCCGCGGGCCGCGCGCGGGCCGAGTCGGAAGATGAGGCTCCGAACTCTTCGCACGAGCGCGGAGCTGGGGCGCGGGCGAGGGGGCCCCCGAGAGCGGCGACCGAGGGACCGGTCCGCGGTTCACTCCCGGGTTCGATTCGTCATCGCGTTCGATGCGCGACGACCGGCCGAACTCGACGAAAATTTTGAAAAATAACACTACCTACTCGAACTCGACGAACTTTGAAACCGAGCACCGATTGAAAGTTGCGAAGACGCGCCTCGCGGCGGGCGAGTTCGGCGCGGCGCGGCACGTGCGGCTCGCGGCGCGGCGCCGGCTCGACTGCCGGCCGGCGCCGCGCGCTCGCCGGCCGGCGGCAGGCGGCCGGCGGCAGGCGGCAGGCGGCCGGCGGCAGGCGGCAGGCGGCAGGCGGCAGGCGGCATGCGGCCGGCGGCAGGCGGCAGGCGGCAGGCGGCAGGCGCCGTCCGGTTGTACTGCGTCCTATGAACCTCCAGTACGTCCGGTCCGAGCCCTGGGGCCTCTCCACTGGGGTCGGACGTGCGCGACGAGCGCCGGGCACTTCGATAGAAGCCTTCGCTCGCCGCGTTCTAGATGTCGGGAGAAGTCGAGCCGACCGAGAGCTTTCTTCATTCATCGAACATTTAGCATTTGAAAATAGTTTTTACTTTTCTTATTTGAAACCCGATATCTTTACAACTCCTTCACCGAATAAGCTTGAAATGATAATGCTTCCCGGCGAATTAACATAACGAGATGAGATCTCCAGATTTGCCAAGTTTCATGAAGATCGAATTGATGTTCTCAGGTTATGCTTTACCGAACGCGCAACGTTAAATCGCCCTAGGTACCCTAATAGACCAGGATCGATAGCTTTTGAAACAAAAAAAAAAATAGTAGGATAAAACTGTAACCTGCAAAACCTATTGTTGAGTCGATGGGAATCGAACCCGCTAGCTCAGTGGAGTAGGTTACTTATTTTAAGAAAGTGAAAAGAAATCCTAATAGGAAGAATATTAAAATACGTGTGTGTTATAATAACTAAATAAGAAGTAATTTATTTAACAAGAACAATGCGTTTTATTCATTTTTGAAAAAAAAACAACTTTTAAAAAAAAGATAATTTTGACGGGTGAATTTTCGATTGAAAATTAGGAAGTTTTTTCAATATTCATTCAAAATAAGGTGAAAAAATAAATATTACAAATCAAATAAATTACAGCGTATTCGGGACATAATAAGGCAAGTTTCCACCAAATTTCGTGAAAAAAAAACAATTTTTGTAAAAGATAGAGATAAAAAACCAAAAACTTGGTGAACGAACCAGTAGCAGATCCTAGGGTGCACCACTTATAAGCTCTACCACATGAAACCACAGTTTAGGTTGGAGTAGTTGAATGCTCATGACAGGAGACAAATAACTATAAAATGACATAACATCAAAGAATTTGTAAAACGCAACGATAGCGCGTTCTACTTTGCATTGCCCCGCCATCTAGGGTTGCAAAACTAAACTAAACAATTCTAACACTTAGTTTATTGAATTTTTCACATAAAAGTTGAGGTTATGTGAAAAAAGTGTGTCATACAAAAGTTTTAGATCTTATAATTACCTACAACTTTGCCATTTCACTTTTTTCCATAGGACCTTTAGTTTTTCCGGAAATCGAGATTAACCGTTTTTTACCCTTAAAACTCACCCCCATCCCCTTCCCGGCCTCAGATCGCTCGTAAATTATTTTTCCTTTAATTTTTATAGTATTCTCCTCTTTTTACGATGGGTTTCATCCCACTATTTTTTTTTTTCACTTATTATTATTTTTAAAGGATCCGGTCTATAAGTACCTACTTGCCACTGATTTTCGCTCGCTCAATCGACCGGGAGACCTACTAAGGCTAAGTACAGGTACGAAAATGCTATGTTACAAAAAAACATCACAGATATTTTATAGGTACTACCTTTATTTTAAGGTAGCGTGTAATTGTTACAACGAGAGAATATAATCACATTCACATGATTCACAATCACAACAACTCATGGCTCCTAGGCGGTACCTGCCTACTCACGCAGTTACAGCCCTAGCGGGGCGGGGGCGGGGGGCGGGGGGCGGGGGGCGCTGCACTCGGGCGCACACGACCTATTTAACATTCATGGGCTTAAGTACCGCGGTCACCAAACACATAGCGCACACAACGCATCCATTCGCAGGATAGCTGTTCACTTTTGGCTACTATCACTATCACTAGAGTGGAGCTCCGGCCGCTCAGGGCTCCGGCCGCTCAGGGCTCCGGCTCGGCCGAGGGCCACAGGCGGCGCGGCCAGCGGTGCGCCCCCTGCGCCGCCAGCGCCGCGCACAGGCACAGCGCCGCGCCCAGCGCCAGCGGGGGCGGCGGCCGCGCGCCCCCCGCGCCCCCCGGCACCAGCAGCGCGTCCGGCGCGGGCGGCGGGGGCGGCGGGGGCGCCTCGCGCCGCGCCGCCTCCAGCCGGCGCAGCGCCGCCGGGCAGGCGCGCCAGTGCCGCAGGTGGAAGAAGGCGTACGCGAGCGCCTCGCTGCGGCCCCCGCGCGCCACGTGCTCGGGCGGCAGGCTCAGCGCGCGCAGCTCCAGCAGGTACTCGGCCACGAACGGGTTGGCGGCCAGCGCGCTCAGCAGCGCGGCGTGCGCGTCCGGGGCGCCCGCGCGCGCCTGCAGCAGCGCGCGCGTGTACAGCGCGCCCGCGCCCGCGCCCGCGTCGCGCCGCGCCAGCAGCGCCGCCACGTCCGGGAAGGCGCGCTGCTCCAGCAGCAGCTCCAGCAGCGCCTCGTCCGCGGCGCCCCCGCGCGCCAGCTCGCGCAGCGTGCGCGCCGCCTCGCGCAGACGGCCCAGGCGGCGCTGGCAGGCGGCCGCGCGCCGCTTCACGTGCGCCAGCACGGCGGCGTCGCGCGCGCGCGCCGGGCCGGGCGCGCCGCGCAGCGCCGCCTCGGCCGCGCGCCAGGCGCGCCGCAGCACGCGCTCGGCCTCCAGCACGGTGGGCGCGTCCTCCTCGGCCAGCAGCAGCAGCGCGGCGGCGCAGTCGGGCGCGTGGCGCAGCGCCTCGCGCGCGGCCGCCACGCGCGCGCGCGGCTCGCGCTCGCGCCACGCGCGCCCGAGCGCCTCCTCGGCGGGCCCCTGCGGACAGCCCGCTGTACGCCCGCGCCGCGCCGCGCCCGCGCCGCGCCCGCACTCACGTCGCCGACGCAGCCGAAGCGCGCCTGGTGCTCCTGCGCGGTGAGGTTCATGTCGTAGTAGGTGAGCGGCGCGCGGCGCGCCATGGTCCACAGGCGCGCGTACTCGGCGCCGCGCAGCAGCGCCATCGGGTTGCGCCACACGAGGCGCTCGCCCCCGCCGGCGGGGGCCGCGGGGGGCGCCGCGCCCCCGCCCCCGCCCCCGCCCCCGCCCCCGCCGCCGAGCCACGGCCCGAGGTGCGCCATCGACACCTGCGACCGCGTGCGATCATTATTAATAAGTAAGTACTATGAAATACCCTCCGGTTGCGAACGATTATACAAATTAATTTTCCTATTTGTTTTCTAAAATTGTAAAACAACTAAATAAATAAATAAACAATAAGAAATGCATTAATACCGTAAGACCAAAATATTCAAAAATATTCATTTTAAGTTTGGGCAAGCAGGTGTAGTTAGGTCATTGAAAAATATAGTAAAAGAATAATTTTAAGCGGATTGATTAACTACTTATCTCGTCAGCCAACCATATGAATGGTACGTGAACCGGGCTTACTACGAATAGATTGGTTGCATCCCATAATTCTTTTAAACCTATTTGACCATGAAATAACCAAGAAGGCAAATCCATTTTAGCTACACTCTAGTATCTGCTGATTGAAAACCTAACTCGACCGACACAATTAAACCTCAACTTTCACAAAACATCAGTCAGCAATATTGAGTCCCTATTCATTTTTTAGTGATATTGTTTGTGGCCAGTGGTGATGTGTTGAAACAACCGGACGACCCCGGAGCCGCAGTGCCACGTTACCTGTTCGATGAACGAGGTGCCATACTTGCGGAAGTACCACCACTCGAATATTAGGATCAGGCCGGAGATGAGCGAGGAGGTGCCGGTCAGTGCCACGTAGAACTTCGGCGTGAGAGCCCCCAGAAACGACGAGTCCCACATCATCCGCGTCTTTCCTCCCTGGAGTGATACACGAATCACGAATGTTACAAGTAGGTACCTGTGCCCGACTTGATAGGCTACATAATTAGGTAGGTCTTCCTGCAGTGCACTTAACTTTTGTGTAGGCAGGCACTTCTCTCACGACTCACGACCTAAGCACTTTGATTCATTGTAATAATTTCGTCTTCATTTTCGTTTCAGCTGACCGAACAATCCATCTGCAGAGCCAGTCCTTCCTATTTAGGTATTCCCAACTTTAATAATTTATAGAATAAAGATCACTCTCATTAAAACGTTGTTTATTTACTTTCTGTTCATAAAAGTGAGACTTTAATTTATGTAAACACAGAGGCAGCACAGCAGCAGTTGGTAGGTAGGTACTTCTACTTCATATTTTTTTTCTTCTTCTTCTTCTTCTTCAATTATGGCATCTGTCTCTTAGAGAACAATTTTGCCAGTGTCAAGTGTATTTATTTATAAGTATTGTCAACGTCACAGAGTCATAGTCAAGTAGTCAAGTCAATTTTAAACAAAAGATGGCTGTTTTGTTGAAAATCTCGGGATTTCCTCCGATGGAATTTGAAGAGAACTATTCACTCTAATTCACATACTTTACATTTGCGTCAAGAACCCGGGCTTTATTGGCAAAATAACCACCAAAATTACGCAATAAATCTCAAAATAACACGAGAAAACATATAAAAACCAGAGCGACGTAGTTGTCAGGCAAAGCACCGCAGAAAATCCCTCTGAGATGTCATCTACCTCTATCTTTTGTGTAGACAGCTGTCTACGATCTTTTGCATCTTTTGAGATCAATAAAGGATTTTCTGCGGTGTAGGTATTTGCCTGACAACTACGTCGCTCTGGTTTTTATATGTTTTCTGGTGTTATTTTGAGTTTTATTGCGTAATTTTGGTGGTTATTTTGCCAATAAAGCCCGGGTTCTTGACGCGAGTGTAAAGTATGTGAATTAGAGTGAATAGTTCTCTTCAAATTCCATTGGAGGAAATCCCAAGAATTTTCAACAAAACAGCCATCTTTTGTTTAAAATTGACTTGACAACTTGACTATGACTCTGTGACGTTGACAATACTTATAAATAAATACACTTGACACTGGCAAAATTGTTCTCTAAGAGACAGATGCCATAATTGAAGAAGAAGAAGAAGAAGACTGTGACTGAGTAAGAAAACTTTTACGTAACAGAAGATTTTTGCAGTGTTACCTATATTAATTAGATAAAAGAATCAAAATGCTAGGACGCATTGGAAAGAAGCAATTCGCGGTCGCGGCATCGTTCGCAAGCTCCGCCGCGGGCTTCGGAGGCGCCGCCTTCCTCACGATGCTGTACTTCACGGACTGGAAGGTGTTCGTCGCCAACATCCCCTACTACGGCGGCAAGTTCCCCAAGGAGGAGGAGGACGCGAGCTCGTGAACCTGACTACCATTAGCTGCCTTGTTTATGTTATGTAACGTGATTAGTGTCGTATGTGATTATAAGTTATTCATTTGAAAACTGTGTTTTAGTCATGTAAAGTAGGTTTCTTTTCAACAGAGATGATAAATCACTAGGACCCAGATGCAGATAGACAAATGAGTGGATATGTGCCGTTGTGCTTCTATATTGTCTTATAGAGAAGGAACACCACCATTGCCCATATTGCTGGGCAAGCTACTCCAACCCCTTGTGAGTAGGTTTTAATAATTTTAAAAATGTTCATTTTTTGTGATACAGTGAACAAAATATTACAAGTTGTGATACAGTGAACAAGATTGTATAGTTGGCTCAATGAATCTAGGCATTTGTGAAGTTAGCTACAAGAGCTGCACAGTATCATTTTTCAGGAGCAATTGGAGGTATGAGGGGGGGAAGGAACTGTACATGTGCAAACTCACACCTGTGGCTAACTTCATGAATGCCTAGATCCGTTGGATGACCTATACCTAAGTAGATACCTTATTTTTTAACTTAGTCTGCGGAACAACAGGATTACCACCATACAAAAGATCGAGGAAAAGTAAAAATCCATTTGTCAACATACACACTTTATTATCAGAGATCTTATTATTATTATAAACATTGTGAATTGTTTAAGTATCTCCTACAATGACATATCTCACACATATTTAGGTAGATTAAAAAAGTGCAAATTATTCACTAAGTCATTTTAATAAGTACTTACATTCAGTTCTACTACATACCTTTCTAGGTTTAATAACATTTCGTAGTACCTATCTTAGCTTCGTAAAGTAGGGGTTGATTAATTTTATTTTTTAGTAATATTAAGATCTAGGCGTTCAAAGAGCGAGCGCTCTCTCGCTACCTAGGTACTACACGAAAACAATCGTAAATCAAAGTAATACCTATACTAAGGTAAGTATATCGGAAAGCGAGCGGAGGGCGGCCTAGCTGCGCAGCTCCGCGTCGCCGCTGCCGGCGCCGTCCTCGTCGTCGGCGGGCGCGCGCGGGCCGCAGCGCGGCTCCCCGCGCACGCGGCTGCCCGGGCGCTCGGCGCCGTGCGCGTCCACGCACCAGCACACGCCCAGCGCCGCGTGGCACTGGCGCGGCCGGTAGAACCCGCGCGCGTCGCACGCCGGCGCCACGCCGCCCGCGCGCGCCGCCCGCGCCAGCGCCGTGCAGGGCCGCGCCGCGCGCGCCAGGCAGGCGCACCAGGCGCCGCGCCGCACGCGCGCACCGCCGCACGACGCCAGGAAGGGGCGCAGGCAGCGCTCGCGCTCGTCGTGCCGCAGCGCGTACAGCTCGGCGGCGTCCAGCGCGCCGTCCCCGTCGGCGTCCAGGTGCGCGAACATCCAGCGCACCTCGGGCTTGCAGCCGGGCGGGAAGGCGCCGCGCGCGGGCGCCGGCGCGCCGCGCATCAGCACCGAGAACCAGTCGAGCAGCCGGTCCGCCATCTTGTCGAGCGCGCAGCCGGCGCCCGCCGCCGCAGGCCGGAGATCTTCGGAGACGTACATAGATAACGACGAGATAGATAAAATACACCCGGAACGTTCCGACCCCGAATTTCGAATCGGAAGCGGCCGGCCGTCGCGAGGACGCGGGAGGTACCTAAGTACCTACCTAAGTACCTACGTGCGGATATTACCGACCTTGCGATAGTCTCCGGCGGGAGGGCCGCTCCGGCGACACTTCGTTGTGAGCCTGCGCCTCGGACTTCCGCCGTCGCCACTCCTGAGGAACGCAACGTTTCGGTGTTAACGCGAGTAGATCCTGGCTAGGTACCGGTAGCGGAGGCACTGACGGGGCGGCTGCGGCGGCACGGGCAGAAGCCGCGGCAGGCCAGCGCCACGGGCGGCGCGCCGCGGCGCACGCAGTTGTGCAGGTCGAGGCGGCACAGCGACGAGTAGGTGCGGTTGTCGGAGCCGCACAGGAAGCCGCCCGCGCGCGCGCCGCCGCAGCCCACGCAGCGGCCGGGCGCGGGCGCGGCGTCGCGCGCGGCCGGCCCGGCGTCGTAGAACACGTCGTCCGCGCCGTCGTCCGCGCCGCCGGACACGATCACGTCGCTGCAACACGAGGCGGGCGTGGGAGCGGCGCGCGCGGCCGGCCGCGCGGCGTCAGGCGCGGTCACGTACCCCTTCCTCAGCACGTCCTTGTTATTGGCGCAGAGCGCGGTGGAGGCGTCGCGCAGCAGGCACACCTCGCGCTTCTTGCACACCAGCGCGCGGCACAGCGGGTCTGCGGAACGACCGACAACGCGCGCATTTTCATTTAGAACAAACACCATCCATAGCATATGCTTTTTTAAAAAGATTTAGCACCTACCATACTACGAACGAATACCTGACCATAACCAAAACCAAACCAATCATACCACCACCCGGTAAACGAAGACTACATTTATGATTATTTATCTGTGACACTGATCCATTAAGCGGTAAACATACTATAAGCCGCGGCTTAAACATACGATCGGACTCGTCCATAAGCCGCGTCCGACGGATGCGGCTTATAGTGTGCAAGGGTGTTCGGACGAATTTGGCCACGCCCATTCCATAGACAACTATTACACTAAACATAGACCAGTGTTGCCAGAATGTTACTTTTATTACCAAGCAAAAATCGAAAATATTACTAAATTATTCATATTTCTGTAAGTTCGTCTATCTATCGGCTAGTAGCACTGGTATAGACGAAGAAACATGTAGAGTAGTGAAAGTGTGAGTGTCGAGTAGTATTATTTTAAGTTCCATAGACAATAATTTTTCAAGGGTCTGAATCCAACACTGCTGGCAACACCGTCCGCGGACGATTCCAGATTGTTGTCGGACGTCGGAACGCTCAAGGTCAGCCAAGGGCACGACTTAGGCGGTAAACATACTATAAGCCGCGGCTTATAAGCCGCGATTTATGGACGAGTCCGAGAGGTATCTGGACAATGAAATTTCACTGAGCCTTGCACACTATCGGACGAAGTCGTAAGTCGTGCCCTTGGCTGACCTTGAGCGTTCCGACGTCCGACAACAATCTGGAATCGTCCGCGGACGGTGTTGCCAGCAGTGTTGGATTCAGACCCTTGAAAAATTATTGTCTATGGTACTTAAAATAATAACTACTCGACACTCACACTTTCACTACTCGACATGTTTCTTCGTCTACATCGTCTACTTCGTCGTTGGTATCAATATTGATGCCAAACTGCAATGGGGACCACAAATCGATAAACTTTCTGGTAGGCTTAGTTCCGCTGCATATGCAGTTCGTACGATACGGTGGCTTACGGATGAAGCTACAGCTAGATTAGTTTATTTTAGCTACTTCCATAGTGTTATGTCATATGGTATAATTCTCTGGGGAAAAGCAGCGGATATACAATCAGTATTCATATTACAAAAAGGGCAATTCGTCCATTTACAAAATGAAACCGAGGGACTCTTTAAAAGAAAAATTTAAAGAAATTCATATTCTCACAGTAGCGGCACAATATATATACGAAAATTTACTGTACGCTCATAAGAATAGGGATAGACTTCAGAAAAACTGCGATGTACATGAAATCAATACTAGGAACAAACATAAATTATTATAAACCTAAGTTTCGGTTACAAAAAGTGAACGGGTCATTTATGGGGAACGTGATACGTTTCTATAATAAACTTCCTATAAATGCAACTAAACTTCCTGTTAGAAAATTCAAAGCCTTCATTAAAAATAATCTCTTAAAGAAAGCATATTATAATATAAATGAATATATTGATGATAGGAACTCATGGCCCGATGTCGCTCCGCCCTCCGACAGCTAACCAATTTGCAATGTAAACGCTGTCCTTTTGTTTTATGTATTTATGTTCTGTTTTGTCTTTTGTTTTTATGTTATTATTATGAGATAATCTTGATTACATTTTTTTGTAAGAAGGATCATACAAAAAAGCGCTAGGACCGAGACGAGTTTCTTGCCTGTTCTTCTCGTACTTGGGTTAGGTTGGAATTGGCACATAGATTCACCTAGCATGTAAGACGTTTCAAAGTGATCCTTGTGATTGTACTGAATAAATATTTTTCAATTTCAATTTCAAATTACACCAGTGCTACCAGCCGATAGATAGATGAACTTACATAAATATGAATAATTTAGTAATATTTTCGATTTTTGCTTGGTAATAAAAGTAACCTTCTGGCAACACTGGTCTATGTTTAGTGTAATAGTTGTCTATGGAATGGGCGTGGCCAAAATCGTCCAAACACCCTTGCACACTATAAGCCGCATCCGTCGGACGCGGCTTATGGACGAGTCCGACCGTATGTTTAACGCTTTACGACTTCGTCCGATAGTGTGCAAGGCTCAGTGAAATTTCATTGTCCAGATACCTCTCGGACTCGTCCATAAGCCGCGGCTTATAGTATGTTTACCGCTTTTTATTTTCACCTTTACTCTAATTTCCACGTGCGCCCTTTTGTAACCTCGCGCCCCTAGACATGTGCCTAGTTTGCCAGGGATAATCCGCCACAGCACAGCTCGATGCTTCCCGCCAAACTTTCATAGCGCAATCTCTTGACCTTCAGAGTTTCATGCAGATCGGCGCCAAATCGTCCTACCTATTCCCACCGTTCCGCCCGGTCGCTCAAGTACCTACCTTGTAAAAGGCTAGTTTGCTCATCTGCCGGTATCGATAGAGTTAGTAGGAGGTTCCTACTGAGTACAAAAGAAGTGCACAAGATACGTGCGAGATTACCGCATCCCGGGTCGCTAGCGTGCGGCGGGCCACTTACTGTGCGGGTCGTAGACGTAGCGGCGCGGGCGCGGGGCGGGGGGCGCGCCGTCCGACCGCTCCTGCGGGCAGACAGACGCCGTGCCAGTGCCGGCGCCGGCTCTAGCGGCCGACGCCGGCGCGGCACGACGAGAACGACGACGTCGGCGTCGCGCAGCTTTGTAGCTAGTGCGAGTAGGTGCCTACCTACTTACGTTTACAAACAAACAGGAAAGTAAGTAGGTAGTTACGCCGTGTAAGCTTATTGTAGGTTGTTAATTAGTATGGTACCTAGTTAACTAAGTAGTCAAATTAAGAAAAATCTGTTAACTTAAACTTTTTCATGAAATACTTACCTACCTACCTACCATAAAAATGCACAATTAATAAAAATAGTGTAGGTAGGTACCTAGATAGAGCACTGGTGGGTGTTGTAGTATCAGAACGAAGGTCGTGGGTTCAAACCTGGTCTTGCACCGATGAATTAACTATTCCATTCGAGAAAATAACGTGCGCACTGCGCAATGAATGCCAGTGTAGAAAACCGGCATTATCCTGGAGCTAAAAATTCGAAGGTGTGTGTCATAGGTTAGTATTCTTATAAGCGACGAAGAGCTTGCAACCTGTCACCTTAACGAATACCTACCTACATACTGCGCAAGATATGGTATGTGCCAAATATCATGTTTGGCCACTAGCGAACGATCTGAGGAGAATAGTATCTACCAGGCGACTTTTTTGTGTAGGTAGGTACAGTAGGTACAAACCCACCGATATTTAGGTGTGTGTAATGTAGATACGTCGGTCCCGCCACGGGCCGCGTCCAGTTCGCATTACGTAACGAGCGACAGGCGCGCCGGCACTCACCGCGTCCGCGTCCGCGTCCTCGAACTCGAAGTCCGGGTCGGCGCGGCGCGCGCTGGCCGCGCCCAGCAGCAGCAGCAGCAGCAGGGGGCAGCGGGGCCGCATGGGGACGAGGCGGGCGCGCTGCGGGCCGGCTCGGGGCTCACTGCGCCCGGGGCCCCGCGCACGCGCGCAGGGCGCATGCCGGCCTCGCACACCGTGTCCAATCTTACTCGCTCTCGCGATCGATACAATCATAAAAGTACTAAGTACCTACTACCCCTGTGACCGAACGGACCGGATTAAATACCCTACGATAGCAACAACATGAAGGACCTACTGGTTCCTTGTCGGACTCCGGAACCCGGTAACGGAGGTCATTCATAATGCGACTCCGTTTGCATGAGGATCACTTTTTTACATACGATTTTAATGAAAGAAGCCTAGTAGGTACCTAGGTACATTCCGCTCCGTGTCCCGTGAAACTACACGAACGAAAACCCGTTCAGACATAGTTTCCAAATGTCCGCGATCAAACAAATAGATAGGTAGGTTGGTAGGTATATACAACACTAGCTGATTATTTTGTGTTTGATTTGCTAAGTAGGTAGGTACCTACCTATTACTCTTCCTTCTTTTTTTTACCCGACTGCTAAGAAGAATGCAAAGTACCTACTTGCCCATGTAACATCCACCTCTTATACATTTTCACTTATGTACCCTAGTATTAAATGATTACCTATATTTTTTTTCCGGTTTTGCAACATTTTGCAATGATGCTTCGCTCCTATAATTGGTACCAATAATTAATACCAATAATTGGTCGTAGTGTGATTTAATAAAGCCTATTTATAGCTTTCCTCGATAAATGAACTATCCAAAACAAAAATAATTTTTCAATTAAAACTAGTAGGTACCTACCTAGTTCCTGAGATTAGCGCGTTCAACCAAACAAACAAACTCTTCAGCTTTATAATAATTAGGTAGTTTAATAGTAGGTACCTAAATGTCGTCAAAGAAATATTTTTCAATAATATCAATCTTCTTCTTTGCACGTATTTGTCTCCGTTCCGAATAGAAGAATAAACAGGTAGGTAGGTACCTACCTATCTACATAGTAAAACTTTAAAAATTGAATTAAATGCGGACGAAGTTACGGGCAACAGCTAGTATTGAACCAAAATATCAACACAATTTTAAGCTACCTTCCTACTTGTAACTGCATTTAGATTTCAACTGAGGCTCGTAAGCTATAGGAAATATTTTCCAACTCGACTTGTGCGTCACGTATGACCCAATGACCCCAGAGCACCCAGAGTCCGGATTGACGTTAGCCGTAGGTAGGTTAAAGTGCGCGCACAGAATGTTCATTCATTCATTCAACTTGATATATACAAAATTTAAAAAAACCTTAGTCTAACATAGTTATGATATCTATATAATAATCATGGCTACCTTAACATGTTCTTTCATTATCATTGAAGTATTAGGGTACCAAATTTCGAATCGATCGGACATAAAGGAAGTTAGTCAGATCCCCTCATCAACTAGAAAAGAGCTGATGATCTTCAAACGGCTCAACAGATTTTCATAAAACATGGCTTAGAACACTCGGGATAAAATTATCTATGACACAAAAAAAACTAAACGAAAATCGGTTCATCCGTTTGGGTGGGAGCTACAATGCCACAGACAGATACACAGATACACGGACAGACACGTTAAACTTTATAATACCCCTCTTTTTCGTCGGGGGTTAAAAACAGCATTCAATTTTATGTTCGTAAGTACCTACACTCAAAATAAGGCACTTTATATGATGTTTAAGTACCTAAACTATAACTACGAAGTATTCTAAGTATTTATAGAAAAACGTCGGTGCATGGCTGTTTTCTTGACCTCTCCAAAGCTTTTGACATAGTATCGTATGACGCTCTGAATCGCCTTTTTTTTTCTTTTGACATTAGCAACATTATCTTCAGGAGACAGTTGCCTACCATCAATAAAAAAAAAACTGTTTTCATTTCAACTAAGTACGGTTAGGTTAGGTTAGATTAAGTTAGACTTAGATTATAGAAAACGGAAGACATTAATTTACGCAAGACTAGGCAGTAAGGTCTATGACTATAAGCCTGCTCAAATGAGCGAATAATTTAACAACAACTAAGTACTTACATTCAGCCGGGTTTTTTGATTTTTGCATTGAGTTTAATTCTAATAATAGAATAATTTATTTAATGAGTACCTAGTTATTTATGTAAGTTTATTTAATCACCTACTTTATTTTGGAGCACTGGTGTGTGGTGTAGTAAATAGTACCTAGCATCCCTGCTTCAATATCAAAAACCCATGTCGGTTGAAACCCATAGTTGATTTTTCTAATAATGCAACAAATATCGTGAGGAAGGAAACCGACGATGGGCGAAATCTATTATACCTACCTACCTTTAATAGATTTTTAATTTAAAATTCCTTGATCAGGAAGGTAGGTAGGTACCTATGTTACCTACCTACCTATAATAGATTTTGAATTTAAAATTCCTTGATAAGGAAGGTAGGTGGGTACCTATGTTAGTGCATGCACTCCATCGATGTGCACACAGGTACAGTCAACTCCAATTAGATATTCATGTTATGTTATTTTTATGGAAAGTGCTTTGTTTTGAAACTTTACCTGAGTTTTTGCATGATTACTTAAAAGTGTATTTAATTTTGTAAAAATTGGCATAGGGTTATAAACAAGATCTAATAAAACTAAGCCATTTATGTAACGATAACCTTTAATCTCATAAACCTATCAATAATTTATTACTTAGGTACAAGAGTGCTGGATCGGGCGCCTTCCGGACAAGTGCTCGTATAATACCCGTCTGAGACGGTCGGCAGGGCTCCCGAGCGCGCCGACGCCGAGCCGAGGGACTATCTTCGGGTGTAGGCAACCGACCGGTGCACTCGGTTGCAATATCACAACTCGACAATCTTACACCTTTCCCTGGAATCTTTCTTATGTCACTGTCTAAGAATAGCAAACCACGTGGAGTGGAAGAAAGCTCATGACAATGAACACTCACTTTGAAAACTTTGAATCCGGTATTACCATTAGCTTTAGCGGTAAACTTTCACGTGTCTCTTAAAATGTAGGTGCTTATGCAAGGTCCGCGGGCGAGTGCGCGGGGGCGGGCGGCGTCGCGCGCCCCTACAGGCTGGCGAGGAAGTGACTCTTGTCCACTGAAACGGAGGCATCGCGTGAGTCCTCCCGCAGCGCGAGCGCGAGGGGGACGGCGCGAGGTGCTCACCTGCGGCGGGGATGGGCTGCGGCGCGGCGCGCGGCGGCGCCTTGGCGAGCACGGCGGCGGCCTGCGCGCGCTCCACGTGCCCCGGGCTGTCCGCGCAGCTCACGTTCATCCTGCGGAGACAGAAGAGCTGAGCGCGCGGCCCCGGGCGCCGGGCGCCGGCGCCGCGCGCGGTACTCACAGGCTGATGTCGTGGGCGTCGCGCGCCTCGCCCGCCACCAGGCCGCGCCAGAACTCGTGCACCTGCGCACAGGGAACCGTCAGCGCCCCGCCCGCGCGCCGGGCGCGGCGCCGGGGGGCTCACCTCGTCGATGACGCGGTACGCGAACTCCGCGTCCTTGGCCTCGCCGTCGAAGGCGAAGCGGTTGACGGGCTTGCCGTCCGGCACCTTGTACAGGCGGAACCACTCCACCGTGGCGCGCAGCAGGCCGGGGCACAGCCGCTCCACGTCGGCCACGCTGTGCAGCTCGGGCGCCAGGCTGTCGCGCGCGTCCACCGCCAGCAGCTTCCAGTCCGTCTCGCCCTCGTCCACGAGCGCCAGCGCGCCCAGCACGCGCACGGGGTACACGTCGCCGCGCTGCGCCACGCGGCTGCCGATCTCCAGCACGTCGACGGGGTCGTTGTCGCCGCGCGCCTGCGTGCCCGGGTCCACGTGCTGCGGGTTCTCCCAGGTCTGCGGCAGCGCGCCGTAGTTCCAGATGTAGCCGCGGTGCGGGAACACGTTGGCCACGTAGCGCAGAGCGCCCTTCTTCTCGTCCTGCCGGATGGGGTTGAGCGGCTCGCCGAGGCTGATCTCCATCTTGGCGTTGCTCCAGCGCGGCACCTCCACCACCATGTTGACGAGGCGCGCGTCGCGGTCCGCCCACAGCGGGATGTCGTGCAGCGGCGAGATGGGCCCCGCCGCGTCCTCTGCAACAAGCCGCGCTCACTACCCTGTGCTCCGGTGTATCTGCACTATATTTGGCACCGCGTGGAAGTTGTACTTTAGGAAGACCTTCTAAGTGCACCTCTACACCTAGAAAGGGACCCGCTCTCCGCACACACCTAAGGTTTATTCTGTGCATTGAATGGAGTCGGTTGGTAATATGACTTTTTTTATGTTTAGATACTTAATTGAAATTAGAGGATGTTTGTTGTATGTTAAAAACTGATTGACCTTGAAAACTTTTTGTTTCCTTTATTTATTACTTATCATTTATAAAGTGTCATACTTATCTACCTAGTAGATTAGAATCAAGTACGTACTGAAGTAGTCAATTTATATTTCATGTAATGTATGTTATCATAAATACCTACTTTATGGATGACTTCTATAATGGACTCTGTAACTTTGACATCTCACTTCTTTCCAAAAACAAACTGTAGGACCTAGGTATATGTACTTTGAAAGAACCCAAATATGACCAAAACTGGTTCAGTTCTTATGTACTTGAATGTAATGGAATCAAGTACCTAAACACCCAAATTTGCACATTTAACTTATAATTACATTAGGTACCTATAAACTTAGATTTTATTATTAATTATGATTAAATATTAGATTTTCTCATTGAATGTAGGTGACTTTCGACGGATAAGACGAAGCGAGAGGTTTCTTGCTACATGATATTCTACAGCTCAGCAGATCAAAAAAACGCTAAACGATATGTCGGCAGAGCATGCATGCTGGAACATCAGCGTCGAGCTCGGAGGTCGCGTGTCCCGAGGCGTCCGCGGCGCCGGCGGTGAACGTCAAGGACGGCGCCCGCCACGACAGCGGCGTGCAGTCGACGCGTCATCGTCTACCTAATCTAACTATACCTAAACTAATCCATTCATTATTATGAACTTCACACCCGGCTGCACGTCTTCGAAGGCACCTATTATATACCTCAGTAAGTTACTGAATGTGAACTCACTGAAATACACCCGGTAGTCGGGCGAGTAGAGCGACCCTCGTTCTTCCGCGATGTACATGTTCCTGCTTCGGTAGTTCCGGGTGCGGGAGAGCGCTGGGTCTGGCACAGCCGACGTCTCGCTGGAGAAAGCTCGCGACACTATGACGGACCTATCCGCACCGCACGACTGTCCACGTCGAGATCCGATCACGTAAGCTCGCAAGGGAGCCACCGTAATAGTAGGGAAACGTGTTATTATCATAATTTTGGAGACTTGACGTTACTCGGTCAGTGCTTTTTGACAATTGACATTGACTGACACAATATTCTTCTTATTTTTGGCATCTGCTTCTTAAGATTAATTTTGCCAATGTCAAGTTTTTTTAAATACCTAATCTAATAAAATGTATCGGTACGGTACTTAATCCTAGACACCAGTATTGTCAGAAAATTAAATTGACAAGTAAATTTCAAACAAAAGAGAATGTTGTTTAAATTCTCGGGATTTTTTGTCACATATTTTACAACCGTGTCAAGAACTCTTGATTTGGGCGGGATATTGACTAGCGGTTCTGAAACATTTGCTTAAAATCCTACTAATAATATTAATGCGAAAGTTTGTAAGAATGTATGGATGTGTGGATGTATGGATGTAGGTATAGATGTATGGATGTCTGGATGTACGTTTGTTACTCTTTAACGCGGGTACGGCTGAACGGATCTGGATGAAATTTGGCACAGATATAGACTATAGAATAGTTTTTAGCCCGGAAAAATGTACCTACAGTTCCCGTGGGATACATTTGTGTTTATTTTTCAGGGTACTACGTGGGCGAAGCCGTGGGCGTAATTTATTTATTTATTTATTTAGACGCACAAAACACATTACAACCACAAAATATAATATTGTATCAAACAAAGAAGTTGTGAACTTGATTGTAACATAAAACATGTGCGCACATCTAAGCTAAGGCAAAAACAGAACAGAACTACAAAAACTTATTACTAAATTATATCAACTATTGAACAAAACGGAAGAGAATAATTATACTATAATGAGTGGTAGGTACTAAATATCTACAGTAGGTACGGGAACGTACCTACTAAACCTATGTGTTGAACCACTCAGAACACCTAATTGGTGTCAGAGTGGCTCAAGTTGTAGAAATGGAGGATGCCTTTAATAACTCTGATAAATTGGCTTAACTTTGGAATGAATATGTCGAGTTCTATATTATTAGAAGCTAGTTCGTTATATTGACGAGCCATTCTTGTCATTGGGTTATAAAACGAAATATTATTTTTATAAATCTGTAGAGAAAAGAGATTGATTTTATTTGAGTTGCGAGCTCTGAATTTAATATTGAAAGATATCACCGACAGCAACAAAGGTGAATCAATTACAAAGTGCACTATTTTATAGAGATATAGAAGATCGAAATAATAACGCCGAGTTTCTAACGATTGGATTCCGAATATGGACAACCGCTCCTCGTAACTTAAACAAAGCCGACCAGGTTGCAGACGATAACAAAGAAGCCTGAGACACTTTCTCTGGATTCTTTCGATATTTTGAATGTGAACTTTGTAGTTTGGAGACCATACAGGACTCCCATATTCAAGCACGGTTCTAACAAGTGAGTTGAAAAGATACAATAAAGTACGAGACTTTTTGAAATGTTTAGTAGATCTTAATACGAAACCTAGTAGTTGGTTAGCTCTAGAGATAATATGTTGGTAATGCGCACGAAACGTAAGTTTATCATCAAAGAGAATGCCCAGGTCTTTTGCAATATAAGAACGGTTAAGTACATGATCGTTGATTCTGTAGTCGTAAATGATTTTATGACGCTTATTTGTAAACGAGATAATAAAGCACTTATCGATATTCAAATACATATGATTGCTTTCGCACCATTGAGATACAATACATAAGTCATTTTGTAGAGTCTCGCAATCATTAGGATTAGAAATGACATTGAATATCTTTAAATCATCAGCATATAAAAGACAATTACAGGTTAAACGCTTAATGAGGTCATTGATGAAAATCACGAAGAGTAACGGTCCCAAGTGGGATCCTTGTGGAACGCCCGAGGTCACAACCACCGGTGTAGAAGTAAAGCCTTTTAAAGCCACTAGCTGACTTCTCTTGTCCAGATAGGAACAGAGCCAGCGATACAGACTCCCATGAACACCGTATGAAAACAGTTTACGACATAGTAGACGGTGATTTACTTTATCAAAAGCTTTCGAAAAATCCGTATAGATAGAGTCAACTTGACCACGATTAGCAAAAGATTGACAAAGGAAATGTTTATATTCTAACAGATTACTTACAGTTGACCTATGTTTTACAAAGCCATGTTGCTTTTCAGAAATGATTGGTTTGAAATGACCATAAAGATGACTATAGACTAGGGACTCGAACAGTTTAGCAAAGCATGATAATAAGCTGATTGGTCTATAATTTTCGCACCGAGATTTGTCACCGCTTTTAAAGATTGGAATAATATGTGCTGTCTTCCAGCGCATCGGAAAAACGCCATACTTAAGTGACTTATTAAATAAAATGCAAAGTGGAACCGATAATTCTTTGACACATGATTTTATAAACGATGTAGGAAGTAAATCCGGCCCGGGGCCCTTGTTTGTATCTAATTGCTTAATTTTAGACATAATATCAACTACAGTTATTGAGACTCTTGACAATGTATTCAAGAAACAGCCATCAACAGAAACCATACCGTCACCTGTTTCAGTCTCGGGACTGTAATCTTTATCAAAAACGGAACCAAAATACTGCGAAAATAATTCACTTACTCCATAGCCATCAGATGAAGATGTATTTCGGAAAGACATAGTGAGCGGGATTGATACTTGACCTTTTCTATTGTTGATGAACCTCCAGAACGATTTAATATCCTTCTCTATAGAGTCTTCAATAGATAATATATACTTATTGTAACATTCATCAGCGAGTTTTTTACATCTAGAGCGAAGCAAGGAGAAAGTGTCATAGTCACGAGGATTACCAAACTTCTTAAACAACTTGTGATATTTGTTTTTTTCCTCATTACATTTGATTAGCGGTTTACTGTACCAAATAGGAAAAGATGAATGTTTTATAGACATCAAAGGTGTGTGCTTCTTGATTATCTCGAATAGTTTGTCGTAGAAGACATCAATACAAAAATCCACGTCAGAGAAATCCAGAATGTCGTGCCAACTAACAGAGCTCAGCTCAGATCTTATTTCATCAAGGTCGCATTTAGAGAAATTCAGAAGTTTTGACTTGCAACGTTTAAGGCCTTTGGAAGCCTTAAAAAATGGTACATCAATTAAAATGGCGGGATGGTGTTTGTCCAAGCGACTCAAAGAGGGTGTTTCACTAACAGAAATGTTATCGAGATTAGAAAGTACAAGATCCAATAAGCGACTATTAGCGTTGAGAACATTATTATATTGTTTTAAATTACATAGGGAAAGCAGTTCATTCAGAATGCGGCAATCTTTACTAGGTGTCGCTGGCTCCGACGATAAAAGAGTAGAGTTGAGAGTTAGAGAGACAGTGTAAAAATCTGGGGTATTAAAGTCGCCAATTATTAAAAAATTATCATCTGAAAAATCATTCAATATCAACTTATGATAGTGTGAATAATATTCATCCCTAATAATATGATTAGTGTCTGGAGGTAAGTAGCAGAGACAAATATTCAAGCGCGGAAAGTCACGAGACTCCGGTACAATAGTTAACCAGACATCCTCCAAGTCGCTATCCCATGAGGCCTGACGGACCACCTCATACTTTTTAAGTATAGCCAGTAAAACGCCACCACCTTCTTGTTTCTCGGAGGAGGAATCTACGCGATCCCTTCTGAAGATATTGTAACGGGCATCTACAACTTCACCATCAAAAACGCTTTTATTGAGGTTAGTTTCCGTCAGGCACACAATGTCATAATTAGCGTTTAACAGATTCAAATAAAGCTGTGACAATTTGCTACGAATTCTATTAACATTTTGGTAAAAAATTGTAACCATTGTTTAAAAATAATACTTATAATATCTACTAATATAATATATCCACTAATATAACTACAAACATAGTTATTACACCAACCAAAACATGTACTAGTTGATTTTTTACTGTTTGATATTGAGACATTTAAAAATACATCATTAGTCTTTGATCTTATTCTATTAACATTCTGATAAAAAGTACTTAACATTAAGGGTAACGCGGGAAAACTATATATCAGAATAATTAATTTCTTCAGTAATCAACGAGTTTCAAGTGTTTTGAGGAAGTCCACACTCTTGACCCGTATAGCGCTGGAGGCGTCATCCTTCCTCAGGAATACTTGACCAAACTTAACCCACACATATTTAAAGTTATTGTCACGTGCAAATCTTCTTGTTGCCGCGTGTATCAACTTAGTCTCCGGCGAGAGATGCTCGACGACATAAATACGCTTGGACTCTACAGACAAGCCCAAGTGCCGAGAGCTAAGCATATCCTTCGCATTTCCCTTATTGTAGCGGTGCACAGCAGACAGAACATGATCACGAAGCCGCGGCGAAGATAAAGTAATGATAATGTTCCGCGGTCTGGGTGATGACGGGTCAATCTTCGCAACACGACGGAAGCCGCGAATATCACTGTCCAAGATAGGTGATGAAATTGTGTCGCAGAGTATTTTGAAAATACCCAGCAAGTTTTCGCTCTTGCTTTCCGGAACGCCTTGAATTTCCACATTATGGTCACGGGAGATCTTCTCTACAGCAGATATACGCTTATGTATGTTCGACAGTTCTCTTTGTACTCGTATATTTTCTTGTTCAAGCTCTTCTATCTTTCGATCCCGCTCTGCAATCTTATTTTTGATATCAGTCTGCTCCAATGTAAGGAAATCAGTTGTGGTGGTAAAATCAGCGATCAGTGCAGTCATAGACGATTTCATTTCTGCTGCTACCAGCTCTTTAACATCGTCTTTTAGAGCCTCGCGCAAGCTCACTACAAAAGGAGATGAGAGTGATAATTTCTCATCAAATAGTTTGCTGATGTTCTCCAGTGACAGTGGCTCAGGATGTTTCAGCTCACCAAGCGATGATGATGGCGTCACGGGTGTAGGAGCGTGAGATCCAGGAGCGCTGCGTTCCATCTTCCTACTAGGGGACGTTCCCACGGGCATGTTATCGTCGTTTAGCCTACGCCGGGTGACGTACGTACAGGAGGGGCATTTAAGAGCGGCTAGTTGTTTTCGGGTTAGGCTCTCCACACACTTAACGTCAATATTTAGGCATACATAGCAATAAATTGACTTGCATGTGTTGCATGTAAGACATTTATTGTTTAATTCTTGATTAGGACAGCCGCTGCAACTCATATTCGATTTACCGAATTTTACCCGAAATTTAGGGAAAAAGTCCAACTCTGGCAACTTTAGATTGACCACTGATTGGCGTAGCTTGACGTATTATTGAATTGGCAGATGTACCTTGCTGTCAGTTAAGTCTTAGTGACAGCTCAATGGTAATGTGACAGTTAGGTTGCAATGTCAACTCGTTGTCAATTTTATTTTCCAGTTTGAGGGTAATTCTAAAAATCAATCTGTGTTTCTTACTTGGTATTTAGCACTTTTCACGTTCAAAACTATGCTATTTCACAAAATTAATTATCTTCCGAGCTCCACTTTATGTTAAGGCACTGTTTTCACACGAGTGTATGTGGTAAAAGTCACTTTTATTAATTTTAACTGTGCCAAAACTCGGGAGTGGTTTAGCCTTGTTGCAGTGTAATTGTCAAAAAAAAAGTAAGCTAGTAAATTAATAAATTAAACTTAAAATTAATTAACATGATTTTTTATTCTTAAAAAAAATAAGTACTTAGTGTTGTTAATAAATTAAATAATTAATAATTAATTAATTTATCAATAAATCATGATACATAAACAACCGTTCTTACAAGCAATTTGTCCTGTGTTCTGTTTGGTTATGGTCACCTCTTTAGAAAGGGACACACTACCAACGTAATCCTCTCACGCGGACCGGTTTTTTCCAAAGGTATTTTCGGCATCGTGCACAGTCTGTCTAGTTAGTAGATTACGGTCGTCGCAAAACAGAGTCTCAAAAATCAGACTCAGTCAAATTGTCAAGCCAATTTTAAATAAAAAATGGCCGTTTTGTTTATACTTCATGGAAAATCTTCGGATGAATTAGTTAGACAGGAACAAGTCACTATAATTCTCATAAAACACACCCGTGCCAAAATCTCGAGCATTATGGAAAAAATACATACATTACGTACATAAAATCACGCCTGTTTCCCGACGGGGTAGGCAGAGACCACGGATCTCCCACTTGCTACGATCCTGACATACTTCTTTTGCTTCATTCACTCTCATTCA
>OY776253.1:0-10000 GCA_963675405.1 Cosmorhoe ocellata
CTAACCTAACCTAACCTAACCTAACCTAACCTAACCTAACCTAACCTAACCTAACCTAACCTAACCTAACCTAACCTAACCTAACCTAACCTAACCTAGACCTAACCTAACCTAACCTAACCTAACCTAACCTAACCTAACCTAACCTAACCTAACCTAACCTAACCTAACCTAACCTAACCTAACCTAACCTAACCTAACCTAACCTAACCTAACCTAACCTAACCTAACCTAACCTAACCTAACCTAACCTAACCTAACCTAACCTAACCTAACCTAACCTAACCTAACCTAACCTAACCTAACCTAACCTAACCTAACCTAACCTAACCTAACCTAACCTAACCTAACCTAACCTAACCTAACCTAACCTAACCTAACCTAACCTAACCTAACCTAACCTAACCTAACCTAACCTAACCTAACCTAACCTAACCTAACCTAACCTAACCTAACCTAACCTAACCTAACCTAACCTAACCTAACCTAACCTAACCTAACCTAACCTAACCTAACCTAACCTAACCTAACCTAACCTAACCTAACCTAACCTAACCTAACCTAACCTAACCTAACCTAACCTAACCTAACCTAACCTAACCTAACCTAACCTAACCTAACCTAACCTAACCTAACCTAACCTAACCTAACCTAACCTAACCTAACCTAACCTAACCTAACCTAACCTAACCTAACCTAACCTAACCTAACCTAACCTAACCTAACCTAACCTAACCTAACCTAACCTAACCTAACCTAACCTAACCTAACCTAACCTAACCTAACCTAACCTAACCTAACCTAACCTAACCTAACCTAACCTAACCTAACCTAACCTAACCTAACCTAACCTAACCTAACCTAACCTAACCTAACCTAACCTAACCTAACCTAACCTAACCTAACCTAACCTAACCTAACCTAACCTAACCTAACCTAACCTAACCTAACCTAACCTAACCTAACCTAACCTAACCTAACCTAACCTAACCTAACCTAACCTAACCTAACCTAACCTAACCTAACCTAACCTAACCTAACCTAACCTAACCTAACCTAACCTAACCTAACCTAACCTAACCTAACCTAACCTAACCTAACCTAACCTAACCTAACCTAACCTAACCTAACCTAACCTAACCTAACCTAACCTAACCTAACCTAACCTAACCTAACCTAACCTAACCTAACCTAACCTAACCTAACCTAACCTAACCTAACCTAACCTAACCTAACCTAACCTAACCTAACCTAACCTAACCTAACCTAACCTAACCTAACCTAACCTAACCTAACCTAACCTAACCTAACCTAACCTAACCTAACCTAACCTAACCTAACCTAACCTAACCTAACCTAACCTAACCTAACCTAACCTAACCTAACCTAACCTAACCTAACCTAACCTAACCTAACCTAACCTAACCTAACCTAACCTAACCTAACCTAACCTAACCTAACCTAACCTAACCTAACCTAACCTAACCTAACCTAACCTAACCTAACCTAACCTAACCTAACCTAACCTAACCTAACCTAACCTAACCTAACCTAACCTAACCTAACCTAACCTAACCTAACCTAACCTAACCTAACCTAACCTAACCTAACCTAACCTAACCTAACCTAACCTAACCTAACCTAACCTAACCTAACCTAACCTAACCTAACCTAACCTAACCTAACCTAACCTAACCTAACCTAACCTAACCTAACCTAACCTAACCTAACCTAACCTAACCTAACCTAACCTAACCTAACCTAACCTAACCTAACCTAACCTAACCTAACCTAACCTAACCTAACCTAACCTAACCTAACCTAACCTAACCTAACCTAACCTAACCTAACCTAACCTAACCTAACCTAACCTAACCTAACCTAACCTAACCTAACCTAACCTAACCTAACCTAACCTAACCTAACCTAACCTAACCTAACCTAACCTAACCTAACCTAACCTAACCTAACCTAACCTAACCTAACCTAACCTAACCTAACCTAACCTAACCTAACCTAACCTAACCTAACCTAACCTAACCTAACCTAACCTAACCTAACCTAACCTAACCTAACCTAACCTAACCTAACCTAACCTAACCTAACCTAACCTAACCTAACCTAACCTAACCTAACCTAACCTAACCTAACCTAACCTAACCTAACCTAACCTAACCTAACCTAACCTAACCTAACCTAACCTAACCTAACCTAACCTAACCTAACCTAACCTAACCTAACCTAACCTAACCTAACCTAACCTAACCTAACCTAACCTAACCTAACCTAACCTAACCTAACCTAACCTAACCTAACCTAACCTAACCTAACCTAACCTAACCTAACCTAACCTAACCTAACCTAACCTAACCTAACCTAACCTAACCTAACCTAACCTAACCTAACCTAACCTAACCTAACCTAACCTAACCTAACCTAACCTAACCTAACCTAACCTAACCTAACCTAACCTAACCTAACCTAACCTAACCTAACCTAACCTAACCTAACCTAACCTAACCTAACCTAACCTAACCTAACCTAACCTAACCTAACCTAACCTAACCTAACCTAACCTAACCTAACCTAACCTAACCTAACCTAACCTAACCTAACCTAACCTAACCTAACCTAACCTAACCTAACCTAACCTAACCTAACCTAACCTAACCTAACCTAACCTAACCTAACCTAACCTAACCTAACCTAACCTAACCTAACCTAACCTAACCTAACCTAACCTAACCTAACCTAACCTAACCTAACCTAACCTAACCTAACCTAACCTAACCTAACCTAACCTAACCTAACCTAACCTAACCTAACCTAACCTAACCTAACCTAACCTAACCTAACCTAACCTAACCTAACCTAACCTAACCTAACCTAACCTAACCTAACCTAACCTAACCTAACCTAACCTAACCTAACCTAACCTAACCTAACCTAACCTAACCTAACCTAACCTAACCTAACCTAACCTAACCTAACCTAACCTAACCTAACCTAACCTAACCTAACCTAACCTAACCTAACCTAACCTAACCTAACCTAACCTAACCTAACCTAACCTAACCTAACCTAACCTAACCTAACCTAACCTAACCTAACCTAACCTAACCTAACCTAACCTAACCTAACCTAACCTAACCTAACCTAACCTAACCTAACCTAACCTAACCTAACCTAACCTAACCTAACCTAACCTAACCTAACCTAACCTAACCTAACCTAACCTAACCTAACCTAACCTAACCTAACCTAACCTAACCTAACCTAACCTAACCTAACCTAACCTAACCTAACCTAACCTAACCTAACCTAACCTAACCTAACCTAACCTAACCTAACCTAACCTAACCTAACCTAACCTAACCTAACCTAACCTAACCTAACCTAACCTAACCTAACCTAACCTAACCTAACCTAACCTAACCTAACCTAACCTAACCTAACCTAACCTAACCTAACCTAACCTAACCTAACCTAACCTAACCTAACCTAACCTAACCTAACCTAACCTAACCTAACCTAACCTAACCTAACCTAACCTAACCTAACCTAACCTAACCTAACCTAACCTAACCTAACCTAACCTAACCTAACCTAACCTAACCTAACCTAACCTAACCTAACCTAACCTAACCTAACCTAACCTAACCTAACCTAACCTAACCTAACCTAACCTAACCTAACCTAACCTAACCTAACCTAACCTAACCTAACCTAACCTAACCTAACCTAACCTAACCTAACCTAACCTAACCTAACCTAACCTAACCTAACCTAACCTAACCTAACCTAACCTAACCTAACCTAACCTAACCTAACCTAACCTAACCTAACCTAACCTAACCTAACCTAACCTAACCTAACCTAACCTAACCTAACCTAACCTAACCTAACCTAACCTAACCTAACCTAACCTAACCTAACCTAACCTAACCTAACCTAACCTAACCTAACCTAACCTAACCTAACCTAACCTAACCTAACCTAACCTAACCTAACCTAACCTAACCTAACCTAACCTAACCTAACCTAACCTAACCTAACCTAACCTAACCTAACCTAACCTAACCTAACCTAACCTAACCTAACCTAACCTAACCTAACCTAACCTAACCTAACCTAACCTAACCTAACCTAACCTAACCTAACCTAACCTAACCTAACCTAACCTAACCTAACCTAACCTAACCTAACCTAACCTAACCTAACCTAACCTAACCTAACCTAACCTAACCTAACCTAACCTAACCTAACCTAACCTAACCTAACCTAACCTAACCTAACCTAACCTAACCTAACCTAACCTAACCTAACCTAACCTAACCTAACCTAACCTAACCTAACCTAACCTAACCTAACCTAACCTAACCTAACCTAACCTAACCTAACCTAACCTAACCTAACCTAACCTAACCTAACCTAACCTAACCTAACCTAACCTAACCTAACCTAACCTAACCTAACCTAACCTAACCTAACCTAACCTAACCTAACCTAACCTAACCTAACCTAACCTAACCTAACCTAACCTAACCTAACCTAACCTAACCTAACCTAACCTAACCTAACCTAACCTAACCTAACCTAACCTAACCTAACCTAACCTAACCTAACCTAACCTAACCTAACCTAACCTAACCTAACCTAACCTAACCTAACCTAACCTAACCTAACCTAACCTAACCTAACCTAACCTAACCTAACCTAACCTAACCTAACCTAACCTAACCTAACCTAACCTAACCTAACCTAACCTAACCTAACCTAACCTAACCTAACCTAACCTAACCTAACCTAACCTAACCTAACCTAACCTAACCTAACCTAACCTAACCTAACCTAACCTAACCTAACCTAACCTAACCTAACCTAACCTAACCTAACCTAACCTAACCTAACCTAACCTAACCTAACCTAACCTAACCTAACCTAACCTAACCTAACCTAACCTAACCTAACCTAACCTAACCTAACCTAACCTAACCTAACCTAACCTAACCTAACCTAACCTAACCTAACCTAACCTAACCTAACCTAACCTAACCTAACCTAACCTAACCTAACCTAACCTAACCTAACCTAACCTAACCTAACCTAACCTAACCTAACCTAACCTAACCTAACCTAACCTAACCTAACCTAACCTAACCTAACCTAACCTAACCTAACCTAACCTAACCTAACCTAACCTAACCTAACCTAACCTAACCTAACCTAACCTAACCTAACCTAACCTAACCTAACCTAACCTAACCTAACCTAACCTAACCTAACCTAACCTAACCTAACCTAACCTAACCTAACCTAACCTAACCTAACCTAACCTAACCTAACCTAACCTAACCTAACCTAACCTAACCTAACCTAACCTAACCTAACCTAACCTAACCTAACCTAACCTAACCTAACCTAACCTAACCTAACCTAACCTAACCTAACCTAACCTAACCTAACCTAACCTAACCTAACCTAACCTAACCTAACCTAACCTAACCTAACCTAACCTAACCTAACCTAACCTAACCTAACCTAACCTAACCTAACCTAACCTAACCTAACCTAACCTAACCTAACCTAACCTAACCTAACCTAACCTAACCTAACCTAACCTAACCTAACCTAACCTAACCTAACCTAACCTAACCTAACCTAACCTAACCTAACCTAACCTAACCTAACCTAACCTAACCTAACCTAACCTAACCTAACCTAACCTAACCTAACCTAACCTAACCTAACCTAACCTAACCTAACCTAACCTAACCTAACCTAACCTAACCTAACCTAACCTAACCTAACCTAACCTAACCTAACCTAACCTAACCTAACCTAACCTAACCTAACCTAACCTAACCTAACCTAACCTAACCTAACCTAACCTAACCTAACCTAACCTAACCTAACCTAACCTAACCTAACCTAACCTAACCTAACCTAACCTAACCTAACCTAACCTAACCTAACCTAACCTAACCTAACCTAACCTAACCTAACCTAACCTAACCTAACCTAACCTAACCTAACCTAACCTAACCTAACCTAACCTAACCTAACCTAACCTAACCTAACCTAACCTAACCTAACCTAACCTAACCTAACCTAACCTAACCTAACCTAACCTAACCTAACCTAACCTAACCTAACCTAACCTAACCTAACCTAACCTAACCTAACCTAACCTAACCTAACCTAACCTAACCTAACCTAACCTAACCTAACCTAACCTAACCTAACCTAACCTAACCTAACCTAACCTAACCTAACCTAACCTAACCTAACCTAACCTAACCTAACCTAACCTAACCTAACCTAACCTAACCTAACCTAACCTAACCTAACCTAACCTAACCTAACCTAACCTAACCTAACCTAACCTAACCTAACCTAACCTAACCTAACCTAACCTAACCTAACCTAACCTAACCTAACCTAACCTAACCTAACCTAACCTAACCTAACCTAACCTAACCTAACCTAACCTAACCTAACCTAACCTAACCTAACCTAACCTAACCTAACCTAACCTAACCTAACCTAACCTAACCTAACCTAACCTAACCTAACCTAACCTAACCTAACCTAACCTAACCTAACCTAACCTAACCTAACCTAACCTAACCTAACCTAACCTAACCTAACCTAACCTAACCTAACCTAACCTAACCTAACCTAACCTAACCTAACCTAACCTAACCTAACCTAACCTAACCTAACCTAACCTAACCTAACCTAACCTAACCTAACCTAACCTAACCTAACCTAACCTAACCTAACCTAACCTAACCTAACCTAACCTAACCTAACCTAACCTAACCTAACCTAACCTAACCTAACCTAACCTAACCTAACCTAACCTAACCTAACCTAACCTAACCTAACCTAACCTAACCTAACCTAACCTAACCTAACCTAACCTAACCTAACCTAACCTAACCTAACCTAACCTAACCTAACCTAACCTAACCTAACCTAACCTAACCTAACCTAACCTAACCTAACCTAACCTAACCTAACCTAACCTAACCTAACCTAACCTAACCTAACCTAACCTAACCTAACCTAACCTAACCTAACCTAACCTAACCTAACCTAACCTAACCTAACCTAACCTAACCTAACCTAACCTAACCTAACCTAACCTAACCTAACCTAACCTAACCTAACCTAACCTAACCTAACCTAACCTAACCTAACCTAACCTAACCTAACCTAACCTAACCTAACCTAACCTAACCTAACCTAACCTAACCTAACCTAACCTAACCTAACCTAACCTAACCTAACCTAACCTAACCTAACCTAACCTAACCTAACCTAACCTAACCTAACCTAACCTAACCTAACCTAACCTAACCTAACCTAACCTAACCTAACCTAACCTAACCTAACCTAACCTAACCTAACCTAACCTAACCTAACCTAACCTAACCTAACCTAACCTAACCTAACCTAACCTAACCTAACCTAACCTAACCTAACCTAACCTAACCTAACCTAACCTAACCTAACCTAACCTAACCTAACCTAACCTAACCTAACCTAACCTAACCTAACCTAACCTAACCTAACCTAACCTAACCTAACCTAACCTAACCTAACCTAACCTAACCTAACCTAACCTAACCTAACCTAACCTAACCTAACCTAACCTAACCTAACCTAACCTAACCTAACCTAACCTAACCTAACCTAACCTAACCTAACCTAACCTAACCTAACCTAACCTAACCTAACCTAACCTAACCTAACCTAACCTAACCTAACCTAACCTAACCTAACCTAACCTAACCTAACCTAACCTAACCTAACCTAACCTAACCTAACCTAACCTAACCTAACCTAACCTAACCTAACCTAACCTAACCTAACCTAACCTAACCTAACCTAACCTAACCTAACCTAACCTAACCTAACCTAACCTAACCTAACCTAACCTAACCTAACCTAACCTAACCTAACCTAACCTAACCTAACCTAACCTAACCTAACCTAACCTAACCTAACCTAACCTAACCTAACCTAACCTAACCTAACCTAACCTAACCTAACCTAACCTAACCTAACCTAACCTAACCTAACCTAACCTAACCTAACCTAACCTAACCTAACCTAACCTAACCTAACCTAACCTAACCTAACCTAACCTAACCTAACCTAACCTAACCTAACCTAACCTAACCTAACCTAACCTAACCTAACCTAACCTAACCTAACCTAACCTAACCTAACCTAACCTAACCTAACCTAACCTAACCTAACCTAACCTAACCTAACCTAACCTAACCTAACCTAACCATTAGATTAGGGCACATTATATAGGATTTATTTAGCAATTTCAATATTTTAGCTTTAAGTTCTAGTTTTTAAGGTACCGAGGTACTCTATATTTAGGATATCGTTTATTACAGTAAGACCTACTCTTATTTGACATAACCATTTAAAATTGACAAAGATATCTATAACATTTGACGTTTTATGATAGATTTACTACAATAAGTTAAGACAAATTAGTTTAAATCTTAGTTTTTACGGTACCGAGGTACATTATTTTTAAGACACTAGTAGATACCTACAATTTGACTCTTTATTATTAAATTAAGGACCTAATACACCTGTCTCTTGCTTGTTGGGTAACTGACGATCTGCTCGAACAACTGCAGCCGGTCTGACGAACCTGAAACAAACAAAACAAACGTTTAGTAAAACACATAAGGTACTTACCTGATACACCGCTGACCCGCAGTCGCAGCAAGCCTGAAACAGAAGGAAAATCATTAAAATTAAGACATACAAATAGGTAGGTAAAAGTAGCGCAAAGATAAAATACTACGAACATTTACAACTTATACAAATTTACTTTGATTAGGTATAACATTTAGTCCCTCTGACAAATAATATTTAAACCATGTTCGGTTTCCGCACCCCTGCTAAAACTGCAGCCAACTCCCAAAGCAAAAGCCCACCTAAAACACAGTCTCCACCACAAAGCGAGGGTGAACACAGCAAACCCTCGGAAGTACGTCGCAGCATCGGCGAATGGGAAGCGGGAAGGCCCAGCTCAAATCCGACGACTCCAACAAAGACTAAAAGAGCCGCACCAGTGGGACCACCAAAGCCAAAGAAAACACTTCTGCAAGAGAGCAAACCACCAGCTAGAAGGTTTTTGGTGGAAGAACTGGAGAGCCCACCACAAGTTGCAAAATACAAAGACCGGCTGTCGGAAGCAAAGGCCTGCTTGCAGAAAGCCAAAAGTAACCTTAATATCTCCCGAAACCTAAAGTCTGAAATAAAAACAGAAGTAATAGCGGCAGTGGAGAGATTGTACCAACTGGTGAAGGAAGGAGAAGATACAAAAGGTAGAAAGGAAAATCAGACAACAGAACAAACTATAGAAAAAGAACCCAAAACAAATGAAAAGATAGAAGAAGGAAATGATAGACTAACAGGAGTAATACAAGAACATACGAGACTGCTGAACGAAATAAACGAGAAGACAGAGAAAAATCTAGCTAGAGAAAAAGAACTGGATAAGGAGAAAGAAGACCTACTCCGAAAGCTCGAAAATCACTCGAGACTCCTTAAAGAGAGCAACGAAAGAGTAGATAAATTAAGGGATAGTCTAGAAAAACAAGAAGAAACTCAGCGGAGATTATCGTACGCGAGCGTAGCAGCGGCGCCCCCCAGGAGGCCAGAGCAAACCGCGCTGCACTCCGTAGTAGTCACCGCTGTCGACGAATATGAAACTGGGGAGGAAGTCTTGGAAAGGATTAGAAAAGTTGTAAACGCTAAAGAGAGCGGAATAGCAGTAGAAAGGATAAGAAAGGCAAAGGATCGGAAGATTATAGTGGGCTGCAAAACAGAGGAGGAAAGACAGAGGGTAAAAGAAAGACTAATGGGAGCGAAGGAACTAAGAGTAGAAGAGATGAGGAACAAAGACCCCCTGCTTATTCTCAGGGACGTTCTCAAACACAACACCGACGAGGACGTC
>OY776253.1:15000-17500 GCA_963675405.1 Cosmorhoe ocellata
CCTAACCTAACCTAACCTAACCTAACCTAACCTAACCTAACCTAACCTAACCTAACCTAACCTAACCTAACCTAACCTAACCTAACCTAACCTAACCTAACCTAACCTAACCTAACCTAACCTAACCTAACCTAACCTAACCTAACCTAACCTAACCTAACCTAACCTAACCTAACCTAACCTAACCTAACCTAACCTAACCTAACCTAACCTAACCTAACCTAACCTAACCTAACCTAACCTAACCTAACCTAACCTAACCTAACCTAACCTAACCTAACCTAACCTAACCTAACCTAACCTAACCTAACCTAACCTAACCTAACCTAACCTAACCTAACCTAACCTAACCTAACCTAACCTAACCTAACCTAACCTAACCTAACCTAACCTAACCTAACCTAACCTAACCTAACCTAACCTAACCTAACCTAACCTAACCTAACCTAACCTAACCTAACCTAACCTAACCTAACCTAACCTAACCTAACCTAACCTAACCTAACCTAACCTAACCTAACCTAACCTAACCTAACCTAACCTAACCTAACCTAACCTAACCTAACCTAACCTAACCTAACCTAACCTAACCTAACCTAACCTAACCTAACCTAACCTAACCTAACCTAACCTAACCTAACCTAACCTAACCTAACCTAACCTAACCTAACCTAACCTAACCTAACCTAACCTAACCTAACCTAACCTAACCTAACCTAACCTAACCTAACCTAACCTAACCTAACCTAACCTAACCTAACCTAACCTAACCTAACCTAACCTAACCTAACCTAACCTAACCTAACCTAACCTAACCTAACCTAACCTAACCTAACCTAACCTAACCTAACCTAACCTAACCTAACCTAACCTAACCTAACCTAACCTAACCTAACCTAACCTAACCTAACCTAACCTAACCTAACCTAACCTAACCTAACCTAACCTAACCTAACCTAACCTAACCTAACCTAACCTAACCTAACCTAACCTAACCTAACCTAACCTAACCTAACCTAACCTAACCTAACCTAACCTAACCTAACCTAACCTAACCTAACCTAACCTAACCTAACCTAACCTAACCTAACCTAACCTAACCTAACCTAACCTAACCTAACCTAACCTAACCTAACCTAACCTAACCTAACCTAACCTAACCTAACCTAACCTAACCTAACCTAACCTAACCTAACCTAACCTAACCTAACCTAACCTAACCTAACCTAACCTAACCTAACCTAACCTAACCTAACCTAACCTAACCTAACCTAACCTAACCTAACCTAACCTAACCTAACCTAACCTAACCTAACCTAACCTAACCTAACCTAACCTAACCTAACCTAACCTAACCTAACCTAACCTAACCTAACCTAACCTAACCTAACCTAACCTAACCTAACCTAACCTAACCTAACCTAACCTAACCTAACCTAACCTAACCTAACCTAACCTAACCTAACCTAACCTAACCTAACCTAACCTAACCTAACCTAACCTAACCTAACCTAACCTAACCTAACCTAACCTAACCTAACCTAACCTAACCTAACCTAACCTAACCTAACCTAACCTAACCTAACCTAACCTAACCTAACCTAACCTAACCTAACCTAACCTAACCTAACCTAACCTAACCTAACCTAACCTAACCTAACCTAACCTAACCTAACCTAACCTAACCTAACCTAACCTAACCTAACCTAACCTAACCTAACCTAACCTAACCTAACCTAACCTAACCTAACCTAACCTAACCTAACCTAACCTAACCTAACCTAACCTAACCTAACCTAACCTAACCTAACCTAACCTAACCTAACCTAACCTAACCTAACCTAACCTAACCTAACCTAACCTAACCTAACCTAACCTAACCTAACCTAACCTAACCTAACCTAACCTAACCTAACCTAACCTAACCTAACCTAACCTAACCTAACCTAACCTAACCTAACCTAACCTAACCTAACCTAACCTAACCTAACCTAACCTAACCTAACCTAACCTAACCTAACCTAACCTAACCTAACCTAACCTAACCTAACCTAACCTAACCTAACCTAACCTAACCTAACCTAACCTAACCTAACCTAACCTAACCTAACCTAACCTAACCTAACCTAACCTAACCTAACCTAACCTAACCTAACCTAACCTAACCTAACCTAACCTAACCTAACCTAACCTAACCTAACCTAACCTAACCTAACCTAACCTAACCTAACCTAACCTAACCTAACCTAACCTAACCTAACCTAACCTAACCTAACCTAACCTAACCTAACCTAACCTAACCTAACCTAACCTAACCTAACCTAACCTAACCTAACCTAACCTAACCTAACCTAACCTAACCTAACCTAACCTAACCTAACCTAACCTAACCTAACCTAACCTAACCTAACCTAACCTAACCTAACCTAACCTAACCTAACCTAACCTAACCTAACCTAACCTAACCTAACCTAACCTAACCTAACCTAACCTAACCTAA
>OY776253.1:22500-32500 GCA_963675405.1 Cosmorhoe ocellata
AACCTAACCTAACCTAACCTAACCTAACCTAACCTAACCTAACCTAACCTAACCTAACCTAACCTAACCTAACCTAACCTAACCTAACCTAACCTAACCTAACCTAACCTAACCTAACCTAACCTAACCTAACCTAACCTAACCTAACCTAACCTAACCTAACCTAACCTAACCTAACCTAACCTAACCTAACCTAACCTAACCTAACCTAACCTAACCTAACCTAACCTAACCTAACCTAACCTAACCTAACCTAACCTAACCTAACCTAACCTAACCTAACCTAACCTAACCTAACCTAACCTAACCTAACCTAACCTAACCTAACCTAACCTAACCTAACCTAACCTAACCTAACCTAACCTAACCTAACCTAACCTAACCTAACCTAACCTAACCTAACCTAACCTAACCTAACCTAACCTAACCTAACCTAACCTAACCTAACCTAACCTAACCTAACCTAACCTAACCTAACCTAACCTAACCTAACCTAACCTAACCTAACCTAACCTAACCTAACCTAACCTAACCTAACCTAACCTAACCTAACCTAACCTAACCTAACCTAACCTAACCTAACCTAACCTAACCTAACCTAACCTAACCTAACCTAACCTAACCTAACCTAACCTAACCTAACCTAACCTAACCTAACCTAACCTAACCTAACCTAACCTAACCTAACCTAACCTAACCTAACCTAACCTAACCTAACCTAACCTAACCTAACCTAACCTAACCTAACCTAACCTAACCTAACCTAACCTAACCTAACCTAACCTAACCTAACCTAACCTAACCTAACCTAACCTAACCTAACCTAACCTAACCTAACCTAACCTAACCTAACCTAACCTAACCTAACCTAACCTAACCTAACCTAACCTAACCTAACCTAACCTAACCTAACCTAACCTAACCTAACCTAACCTAACCTAACCTAACCTAACCTAACCTAACCTAACCTAACCTAACCTAACCTAACCTAACCTAACCTAACCTAACCTAACCTAACCTAACCTAACCTAACCTAACCTAACCTAACCTAACCTAACCTAACCTAACCTAACCTAACCTAACCTAACCTAACCTAACCTAACCTAACCTAACCTAACCTAACCTAACCTAACCTAACCTAACCTAACCTAACCTAACCTAACCTAACCTAACCTAACCTAACCTAACCTAACCTAACCTAACCTAACCTAACCTAACCTAACCTAACCTAACCTAACCTAACCTAACCTAACCTAACCTAACCTAACCTAACCTAACCTAACCTAACCTAACCTAACCTAACCTAACCTAACCTAACCTAACCTAACCTAACCTAACCTAACCTAACCTAACCTAACCTAACCTAACCTAACCTAACCTAACCTAACCTAACCTAACCTAACCTAACCTAACCTAACCTAACCTAACCTAACCTAACCTAACCTAACCTAACCTAACCTAACCTAACCTAACCTAACCTAACCTAACCTAACCTAACCTAACCTAACCTAACCTAACCTAACCTAACCTAACCTAACCTAACCTAACCTAACCTAACCTAACCTAACCTAACCTAACCTAACCTAACCTAACCTAACCTAACCTAACCTAACCTAACCTAACCTAACCTAACCTAACCTAACCTAACCTAACCTAACCTAACCTAACCTAACCTAACCTAACCTAACCTAACCTAACCTAACCTAACCTAACCTAACCTAACCTAACCTAACCTAACCTAACCTAACCTAACCTAACCTAACCTAACCTAACCTAACCTAACCTAACCTAACCTAACCTAACCTAACCTAACCTAACCTAACCTAACCTAACCTAACCTAACCTAACCTAACCTAACCTAACCTAACCTAACCTAACCTAACCTAACCTAACCTAACCTAACCTAACCTAACCTAACCTAACCTAACCTAACCTAACCTAACCTAACCTAACCTAACCTAACCTAACCTAACCTAACCTAACCTAACCTAACCTAACCTAACCTAACCTAACCTAACCTAACCTAACCTAACCTAACCTAACCTAACCTAACCTAACCTAACCTAACCTAACCTAACCTAACCTAACCTAACCTAACCTAACCTAACCTAACCTAACCTAACCTAACCTAACCTAACCTAACCTAACCTAACCTAACCTAACCTAACCTAACCTAACCTAACCTAACCTAACCTAACCTAACCTAACCTAACCTAACCTAACCTAACCTAACCTAACCTAACCTAACCTAACCTAACCTAACCTAACCTAACCTAACCTAACCTAACCTAACCTAACCTAACCTAACCTAACCTAACCTAACCTAACCTAACCTAACCTAACCTAACCTAACCTAACCTAACCTAACCTAACCTAACCTAACCTAACCTAACCTAACCTAACCTAACCTAACCTAACCTAACCTAACCTAACCTAACCTAACCTAACCTAACCTAACCTAACCTAACCTAACCTAACCTAACCTAACCTAACCTAACCTAACCTAACCTAACCTAACCTAACCTAACCTAACCTAACCTAACCTAACCTAACCTAACCTAACCTAACCTAACCTAACCTAACCTAACCTAACCTAACCTAACCTAACCTAACCTAACCTAACCTAACCTAACCTAACCTAACCTAACCTAACCTAACCTAACCTAACCTAACCTAACCTAACCTAACCTAACCTAACCTAACCTAACCTAACCTAACCTAACCTAACCTAACCTAACCTAACCTAACCTAACCTAACCTAACCTAACCTAACCTAACCTAACCTAACCTAACCTAACCTAACCTAACCTAACCTAACCTAACCTAACCTAACCTAACCTAACCTAACCTAACCTAACCTAACCTAACCTAACCTAACCTAACCTAACCTAACCTAACCTAACCTAACCTAACCTAACCTAACCTAACCTAACCTAACCTAACCTAACCTAACCTAACCTAACCTAACCTAACCTAACCTAACCTAACCTAACCTAACCTAACCTAACCTAACCTAACCTAACCTAACCTAACCTAACCTAACCTAACCTAACCTAACCTAACCTAACCTAACCTAACCTAACCTAACCTAACCTAACCTAACCTAACCTAACCTAACCTAACCTAACCTAACCTAACCTAACCTAACCTAACCTAACCTAACCTAACCTAACCTAACCTAACCTAACCTAACCTAACCTAACCTAACCTAACCTAACCTAACCTAACCTAACCTAACCTAACCTAACCTAACCTAACCTAACCTAACCTAACCTAACCTAACCTAACCTAACCTAACCTAACCTAACCTAACCTAACCTAACCTAACCTAACCTAACCTAACCTAACCTAACCTAACCTAACCTAACCTAACCTAACCTAACCTAACCTAACCTAACCTAACCTAACCTAACCTAACCTAACCTAACCTAACCTAACCTAACCTAACCTAACCTAACCTAACCTAACCTAACCTAACCTAACCTAACCTAACCTAACCTAACCTAACCTAACCTAACCTAACCTAACCTAACCTAACCTAACCTAACCTAACCTAACCTAACCTAACCTAACCTAACCTAACCTAACCTAACCTAACCTAACCTAACCTAACCTAACCTAACCTAACCTAACCTAACCTAACCTAACCTAACCTAACCTAACCTAACCTAACCTAACCTAACCTAACCTAACCTAACCTAACCTAACCTAACCTAACCTAACCTAACCTAACCTAACCTAACCTAACCTAACCTAACCTAACCTAACCTAACCTAACCTAACCTAACCTAACCTAACCTAACCATTGAAATTACATATTAAATTTTTCAAAGTAACACTTTTAGTGGACCAAGATTGTACCTACTGTGTCGCAAACGCTGAAAAACTACTAGCGAGACCCACCGGTCACTTATTTTTCACAGTTTTGTGCATTTTGGACCCTAACTTAGAGATTTTCTAAAGTTTTGACACTAAATAAATTCATAAAAAATTTTCTATCGTGTGGATTCTTCCTCTGCTGCACCTAAAACGCTGCCCTTCAGCACCCCTGCAAGCACCTGTAACAAAAAGGGAACAATTAGCACATAGAAAATCAAAAGATTGCCTTAACAGTTTTCAAAAAGTCTTCATACCTGATCGGTATTTCCCCATACAATATTGAAATTACATATTAAATTTTTCAAAGTAACACTTTTAGTGGACCAAGATTGTACCTACTGTGTCGCAAACGCTGAAAAACTACTAGCGAGACCCACCGGTCACTTATTTTTCACAGTTTTGTGCATTTTGGACCCTAACTTAGAGATTTTCTAAAGTTTTGACACTAAATAAATTCATAAAAAATTTTCTATCGTGTGGATTCTTCCTCTGCTGCACCTAAAACGCTGCCCTTCAGCACCCCTGCAAGCACCTGTAACAAAAAGGGAACAATTAGCACATAGAAAATCAAAAGATTGCCTTAACAGTTTTCAAAAAGTCTTCATACCTGATCGGTATTTCCCCATACAATATTGAAATTACATATTAAATTTTTCAAAGTAACACTTTTAGTGGACCAAGATTGTACCTACTGTGTCGCAAACGCTGAAAAACTACTAGCGAGACCCACCGGTCACTTATTTTTCACAGTTTTGTGCATTTTGGACCCTAACTTAGAGATTTTCTAAAGTTTTGACACTAAATAAATTCATAAAAAATTTTCTATCGTGTGGATTCTTCCTCTGCTGCACCTAAAACGCTGCCCTTCAGCACCCCTGCAAGCACCTGTAACAAAAAGGGAACAATTAGCACATAGAAAATCAAAAGATTGCCTTAACAGTTTTCAAAAAGTCTTCATACCTGATCGGTATTTCCCCATACAATATTGAAATTACATATTAAATTTTTCAAAGTAACACTTTTAGTGGACCAAGATTGTACCTACTGTGTCGCAAACGCTGAAAAACTACTAGCGAGACCCACCGGTCACTTATTTTTCACAGTTTTGTGCATTTTGGACCCTAACTTAGAGATTTTCTAAAGTTTTGACACTAAATAAATTCATAAAAAATTTTCTATCGTGTGGATTCTTCCTCTGCTGCACCTAAAACGCTGCCCTTCAGCACCCCTGCAAGCACCTGTAACAAAAAGGGAACAATTAGCACATAGAAAATCAAAAGATTGCCTTAACAGTTTTCAAAAAGTCTTCATACCTGATCGGTATTTCCCCATACAATATTGAAATTACATATTAAATTTTTCAAAGTAACACTTTTAGTGGACCAAGATTGTACCTACTGTGTCGCAAACGCTGAAAAACTACTAGCGAGACCCACCGGTCACTTATTTTTCACAGTTTTGTGCATTTTGGACCCTAACTTAGAGATTTTCTAAAGTTTTGACACTAAATAAATTCATAAAAAATTTTCTATCGTGTGGATTCTTCCTCTGCTGCACCTAAAACGCTGCCCTTCAGCACCCCTGCAAGCACCTGTAACAAAAAGGGAACAATTAGCACATAGAAAATCAAAAGATTGCCTTAACAGTTTTCAAAAAGTCTTCATACCTGATCGGTATTTCCCCATACAATATTGAAATTACATATTAAATTTTTCAAAGTAACACTTTTAGTGGACCAAGATTGTACCTACTGTGTCGCAAACGCTGAAAAACTACTAGCGAGACCCACCGGTCACTTATTTTTCACAGTTTTGTGCATTTTGGACCCTAACTTAGAGATTTTCTAAAGTTTTGACACTAAATAAATTCATAAAAAATTTTCTATCGTGTGGATTCTTCCTCTGCTGCACCTAAAACGCTGCCCTTCAGCACCCCTGCAAGCACCTGTAACAAAAAGGGAACAATTAGCACATAGAAAATCAAAAGATTGCCTTAACAGTTTTCAAAAAGTCTTCATACCTGATCGGTATTTCCCCATACAATATTGAAATTACATATTAAATTTTTCAAAGTAACACTTTTAGTGGACCAAGATTGTACCTACTGTGTCGCAAACGCTGAAAAACTACTAGCGAGACCCACCGGTCACTTATTTTTCACAGTTTTGTGCATTTTGGACCCTAACTTAGAGATTTTCTAAAGTTTTGACACTAAATAAATTCATAAAAAATTTTCTATCGTGTGGATTCTTCCTCTGCTGCACCTAAAACGCTGCCCTTCAGCACCCCTGCAAGCACCTGTAACAAAAAGGGAACAATTAGCACATAGAAAATCAAAAGATTGCCTTAACAGTTTTCAAAAAGTCTTCATACCTGATCGGTATTTCCCCATACAATATTGAAATTACATATTAAATTTTTCAAAGTAACACTTTTAGTGGACCAAGATTGTACCTACTGTGTCGCAAACGCTGAAAAACTACTAGCGAGACCCACCGGTCACTTATTTTTCACAGTTTTGTGCATTTTGGACCCTAACTTAGAGATTTTCTAAAGTTTTGACACTAAATAAATTCATAAAAAATTTTCTATCGTGTGGATTCTTCCTCTGCTGCACCTAAAACGCTGCCCTTCAGCACCCCTGCAAGCACCTGTAACAAAAAGGGAACAATTAGCACATAGAAAATCAAAAGATTGCCTTAACAGTTTTCAAAAAGTCTTCATACCTGATCGGTATTTCCCCATACAATATTGAAATTACATATTAAATTTTTCAAAGTAACACTTTTAGTGGACCAAGATTGTACCTACTGTGTCGCAAACGCTGAAAAACTACTAGCGAGACCCACCGGTCACTTATTTTTCACAGTTTTGTGCATTTTGGACCCTAACTTAGAGATTTTCTAAAGTTTTGACACTAAATAAATTCATAAAAAATTTTCTATCGTGTGGATTCTTCCTCTGCTGCACCTAAAACGCTGCCCTTCAGCACCCCTGCAAGCACCTGTAACAAAAAGGGAACAATTAGCACATAGAAAATCAAAAGATTGCCTTAACAGTTTTCAAAAAGTCTTCATACCTGATCGGTATTTCCCCATACAATATTGAAATTACATATTAAATTTTTCAAAGTAACACTTTTAGTGGACCAAGATTGTACCTACTGTGTCGCAAACGCTGAAAAACTACTAGCGAGACCCACCGGTCACTTATTTTTCACAGTTTTGTGCATTTTGGACCCTAACTTAGAGATTTTCTAAAGTTTTGACACTAAATAAATTCATAAAAAATTTTCTATCGTGTGGATTCTTCCTCTGCTGCACCTAAAACGCTGCCCTTCAGCACCCCTGCAAGCACCTGTAACAAAAAGGGAACAATTAGCACATAGAAAATCAAAAAATCGCCCGCCCACCCACCCGGTCCCGTTCACTGAAGTGAATTCCGGTCCAATTCTGACCATCGATAATTTTCAAAACCGATTTTCACCGCTTTTTCGTGACTTTTATTGACGGACGGCCCTGGGGGTCTCCTCGTACATCGTCTAGGTTCACTTTCATCCACACACACCACCGGTAACAATGTCCACAAGGCCGATAAAACCGAAAGTTTCCTCTAAGGGGGAAACCATGCGGAAGGAGGCGCTGATACGGAGCGCAAGCCTCGAGGAGGCAGCGAGGGAGGTCCCCGGATCAAGTAGGTCTCCTTCCACGACTTCCCCCGTGCACTCGTCGCTACCATCGTCCAGAGAGCAATCACCGACGCGCTCTATTACTCCACCTTCGTCCACCTACAAATCGTGGGAGTCGATGGCTGGAATAGACTCAAAGATTATGAAGCAAGATGCACGCAAGTTCTACCAAAGCGCCAAGGACCAACTGGAACTGTCGGGAAACCTCAAAAAATCCATCAAAGAGCAATTACTCGATGATTTGTATGGCCTAAATGCTATCATAACGTCGTGTCTGGAGTCCCGTCACAACGTAGCGCTGCAGGTTGAGAAATTGAGGGCCCAGCACTATGAAGAAAGACTACAGTGTGAAAAAGAATATAATAGGAGAATAGATGAACTGAGGGAAAGTAAAGATAGAGAGGAAGGACCTACACCCAGCGAAGTCATGACGGAGTTGGTAGCGTTGCGCCAAATGATCGCGGCAAATACCGCCGAAAGCAGCAAACTGGACCCTAGACTCCGCACAGCCGGTCCCAGCCCAACCGAGATCATGGGAGAGATTAAGGCCCTACGGCAACTGGTAGTGATGGAGGGCCGGAAGAACAGCCACCTGGAGTGTCCAGCCCAACCAAACCCAGACATGGCCCAGCTCCAGGCAGACATCCGGCAGCTTGGCGCAACGCTGTCCACCACCCAGGCGCAGCTGGAGAGAATTGCGTCGGAAAGTGAACGCATACCTCCAAAGCTTTCTTACGCTGAAATGGCACGGAGGCCCGTTTCTCAGTCGCCGCGCCACTCCCTCATCGTGTCCTCTTCAGACCCGCAAGACACCAGCGCTGTAGTTCTGGACAAAATAAGAGGCGCGGTAGACGCAAGGTCAACGGGTATCCGTGTAGACGGCGTAAGAAAGGCACGCGACCAAAAAATTGTTATTAGCTGTAGAACCCCTGATGATATTAGCAAAATCCAGGCACGCATCAAAACAAAAGCTGTGGGACTCACCGTGGTCGAAGCGCAGGCCAAGGATCCACTGGTGGTCATCCGGGACGTCCTCTCGTACAACACCGACGAGGATATCATTGGCTCACTCAAGAGCCAAAACCCAAACATCTTTAAAGATATCCTCGACTCTGAAAACAGGGTGTCGGTGAAGTACAGGAGGAGGGCCCGGAACCGCATGGAGTCCCATATAGTACTGCAGGTCTCCACAAAGCTATGGCAGAGGCTCACGTCGGCGGGCGAGGTCCACATAGACCTCCAGCGGCGTCCAGTTTACGACCAGAGTCCACTGATTCAGTGCACAAGATGCCTAGGCTTCGGCCACGGGCGAAAATTGTGCAAAGAATCAGTGGACAAATGCAGTCACTGCGGAGAGCCACACCTCCGAAAGGACTGCCCCACTTGGACAACTGGAGGCCCGCCGACGTGCACAAACTGCAAAGCGGCCAAAACAGAGCGGAGCGACCACGGTGCGTTCAACATCGACTGCCCCATACGTCGTCGCTGGGACTCCATCGCGAGGTCCAGCGTGGCGTACCACTGAAGACTTAATAACAAACCTGCAAAACAAAACCATGAAACTGTAAAAATAAACAATAAAACACATAAGAAGAGCAACAAAATGCTAGATAAAAACATTATTATAAAACTAACAGGAAAACTTAAAAATAATTAATTGAATATACATAAAACTATAAAACACTAGGAAATAACAAAACAATAAATAAAACATACAAATATAAATGCATTAATTTAAAAACATTATATTAAACAAACAAATATAAATAGATAAAAATAAAAACAATCAATATCAACACATAAAAACAACGAAATAATAATAATTTACATAACAAATTATGTAAAATAATGGAAACCTGTCAAAATAATATAAAAAACGAAAAATTAAACTTCGTATACAAACTATGAATAATATATATTTGATAATATATTAATTTTCATAGGCAAAAATGGAAATAGAATTGGAGAATGACAGTCATAGCAATAAATCAAACCTTCCCGAGATTGTAAAATGGGAAAGAAATACTATGTTAAAATTGTTATAGATATTATTTATAAAGTAAGAAAAAATAAAAAGAAATTTATAGAATAGTAATGAGTTATAAAAATAAGCAAGATATAAACGGAAAATAAGAATAAAAGAAAGATAAAATATAATTGAGATAGCAAGTGAGATTAAAGTAATAAACAAAATTACAATTAAGTTACATAATATATTATATAAGTATATTATAGAAGATTTAGATAGTTATAAAGATTAGATGAAAAGCAAGATAAAAATACAGAGTAAGATTAGAATGATAAGCAAGAAAAAATGAAAACAAAAATAAAAAATTAAAATATACGAAAAAATTAACATAAAAATAAAAGTAGCAAGTAAATTTAGTAAGTAAGATTAGAATAATAAGTAAGATACAAAAGTAAATTAAGATAA
>OY776253.1:35000-62500 GCA_963675405.1 Cosmorhoe ocellata
AACCTAACCTAACCTAACCTAACCTAACCTAACCTAACCTAACCTAACCTAACCTAACCTAACCTAACCTAACCTAACCTAACCTAACCTAACCTAACCTAACCTAACCTAACCTAACCTAACCTAACCTAACCTAACCTAACCTAACCTAACCTAACCTAACCTAACCTAACCTAACCTAACCTAACCTAACCTAACCTAACCTAACCTAACCTAACCTAACCTAACCTAACCTAACCTAACCTAACCTAACCTAACCTAACCTAACCTAACCTAACCTAACCTAACCTAACCTAACCTAACCTAACCTAACCTAACCTAACCTAACCTAACCTAACCTAACCTAACCTAACCTAACCTAACCTAACCTAACCTAACCTAACCTAACCTAACCTAACCTAACCTAACCTAACCTAACCTAACCTAACCTAACCTAACCTAACCTAACCTAACCTAACCTAACCTAACCTAACCTAACCTAACCTAACCTAACCTAACCTAACCTAACCTAACCTAACCTAACCTAACCTAACCTAACCTAACCTAACCTAACCTAACCTAACCTAACCTAACCTAACCTAACCTAACCTAACCTAACCTAACCTAACCTAACCTAACCTAACCTAACCTAACCTAACCTAACCTAACCTAACCTAACCTAACCTAACCTAACCTAACCTAACCTAACCTAACCTAACCTAACCTAACCTAACCTAACCTAACCTAACCTAACCTAACCTAACCTAACCTAACCTAACCTAACCTAACCTAACCTAACCTAACCTAACCTAACCTAACCTAACCTAACCTAACCTAACCTAACCTAACCTAACCTAACCTAACCTAACCTAACCTAACCTAACCTAACCTAACCTAACCTAACCTAACCTAACCTAACCTAACCTAACCTAACCTAACCTAACCTAACCTAACCTAACCTAACCTAACCTAACCTAACCTAACCTAACCTAACCTAACCTAACCTAACCTAACCTAACCTAACCTAACCTAACCTAACCTAACCTAACCTAACCTAACCTAACCTAACCTAACCTAACCTAACCTAACCTAACCTAACCTAACCTAACCTAACCTAACCTAACCTAACCTAACCTAACCTAACCTAACCTAACCTAACCTAACCTAACCTAACCTAACCTAACCTAACCTAACCTAACCTAACCTAACCTAACCTAACCTAACCTAACCTAACCTAACCTAACCTAACCTAACCTAACCTAACCTAACCTAACCTAACCTAACCTAACCTAACCTAACCTAACCTAACCTAACCTAACCTAACCTAACCTAACCTAACCTAACCTAACCTAACCTAACCTAACCTAACCTAACCTAACCTAACCTAACCTAACCTAACCTAACCTAACCTAACCTAACCTAACCTAACCTAACCTAACCTAACCTAACCTAACCTAACCTAACCTAACCTAACCTAACCTAACCTAACCTAACCTAACCTAACCTAACCTAACCTAACCTAACCTAACCTAACCTAACCTAACCTAACCTAACCTAACCTAACCTAACCTAACCTAACCTAACCTAACCTAACCTAACCTAACCTAACCTAACCTAACCTAACCTAACCTAACCTAACCTAACCTAACCTAACCTAACCTAACCTAACCTAACCTAACCTAACCTAACCTAACCTAACCTAACCTAACCTAACCTAACCTAACCTAACCTAACCTAACCTAACCTAACCTAACCTAACCTAACCTAACCTAACCTAACCTAACCTAACCTAACCTAACCTAACCTAACCTAACCTAACCTAACCTAACCTAACCTAACCTAACCTAACCTAACCTAACCTAACCTAACCTAACCTAACCTAACCTAACCTAACCTAACCTAACCTAACCTAACCTAACCTAACCTAACCTAACCTAACCTAACCTAACCTAACCTAACCTAACCTAACCTAACCTAACCTAACCTAACCTAACCTAACCTAACCTAACCTAACCTAACCTAACCTAACCTAACCTAACCTAACCTAACCTAACCTAACCTAACCTAACCTAACCTAACCTAACCTAACCTAACCTAACCTAACCTAACCTAACCTAACCTAACCTAACCTAACCTAACCTAACCTAACCTAACCTAACCTAACCTAACCTAACCTAACCTAACCTAACCTAACCTAACCTAACCTAACCTAACCTAACCTAACCTAACCTAACCTAACCTAACCTAACCTAACCTAACCTAACCTAACCTAACCTAACCTAACCTAACCTAACCTAACCTAACCTAACCTAACCTAACCTAACCTAACCTAACCTAACCTAACCTAACCTAACCTAACCTAACCTAACCTAACCTAACCTAACCTAACCTAACCTAACCTAACCTAACCTAACCTAACCTAACCTAACCTAACCTAACCTAACCTAACCTAACCTAACCTAACCTAACCTAACCTAACCTAACCTAACCTAACCTAACCTAACCTAACCTAACCTAACCTAACCTAACCTAACCTAACCTAACCTAACCTAACCTAACCTAACCTAACCTAACCTAACCTAACCTAACCTAACCTAACCTAACCTAACCTAACCTAACCTAACCTAACCTAACCTAACCTAACCTAACCTAACCTAACCTAACCTAACCTAACCTAACCTAACCTAACCTAACCTAACCTAACCTAACCTAACCTAACCTAACCTAACCTAACCTAACCTAACCTAACCTAACCTAACCTAACCTAACCTAACCTAACCTAACCTAACCTAACCTAACCTAACCTAACCTAACCTAACCTAACCTAACCTAACCTAACCTAACCTAACCTAACCTAACCTAACCTAACCTAACCTAACCTAACCTAACCTAACCTAACCTAACCTAACCTAACCTAACCTAACCTAACCTAACCTAACCTAACCTAACCTAACCTAACCTAACCTAACCTAACCTAACCTAACCTAACCTAACCTAACCTAACCTAACCTAACCTAACCTAACCTAACCTAACCTAACCTAACCTAACCTAACCTAACCTAACCTAACCTAACCTAACCTAACCTAACCTAACCTAACCTAACCTAACCTAACCTAACCTAACCTAACCTAACCTAACCTAACCTAACCTAACCTAACCTAACCTAACCTAACCTAACCTAACCTAACCTAACCTAACCTAACCTAACCTAACCTAACCTAACCCACAGTCTGGCACCACCCGCCAGCGAGACCACCACGAAAACACGTGTTTCCGCGCCAAAAAAATCAGTTAAATTGGTTTATTTTGAGATAAATACCCGTGCGATACCTCAAAAGTTGCGCGACCACAAGGCGCACACGCCGGTGAAAAGTGTTTTTCAATAAGTGAAGTGACCGCGGAGATATAAGCGGAAAAGTGATTTTTTGAAATATTTGAAAATTTCAAATTGAAATAACTCGCGTTTTTCAGCGACGACATATCATTTTTATTGTTGATCCTGCAAGGCCTTTCGGGCCCCCTTCTTTTGAGTCCTTTTGCCGATTTTTCCCGCAAAGGATTGCGGAGTAATCGGCAAAAAAACAAAAACCACGTGGCCACGAGGTCACCCATCCGAGGCCGCTGGACACCATCTGACCACGCCAATCCATAGAAGACACCCTGGGGACCCTGGAGGCACCGGCAGAAAAATTTTAAGATAAGTGTAGATAAAGTTATAGAGTTTTAAAGTTTTTTGCGGTTGTCGCCTATCTTGTATCAATTTTAATTTCATTTTTTCAGCGACAACCTATACCGAAATTTCGCTTATATGTGCCTATAGACTAGTTTTACTTATATTTTAAATTTTAGATTTTTAAGTTGACGGCGCTTGGTTTTATTTTACTTTAAGTAAAATTACCAACCGCAAAATAATTAATTAAGTTTGTATCTCCGTTAATATAAAAGATAGGATAAAACTGACACCGGAATCATATTGTCTACATTTTTGCGCATTTATTTCAAAATTTCTTATCCCCCCCCCTTCTACTTTTAGATTGCAATTTCAAAATTAAACCCCCCTTTAACAGAAAATAAATAAATACGAAAGCGCATCGTAAAGCTCTAATTTTTCATAGCCCATAAAGTATTTTTCCCATATTAAAATCATCCCCCATCACCCCCTAAATAATTATTGAAACTTTAAAATTAAATATCTCGGGAACGGTGGGGTTTAGAGCGTTTTTAGGCAAACCTTGATATTTATATATTATATAAATATTAAGGACACCTATTTTATTCCCCTCTATAACCCCCCCCCAAAAAACTCCCCCCCCCAATTTAATTAAAATCTGTAAAATCACTGTAACTTCATTTCTCCGCCTTAAAAAAATAGTCTTCTCTTACAGGGACATTTTATAATTTGTTATTGACCCCCCCCCATATAAAATTTACCCCCCTTTTTTGACCCCCCTTTTTTGCCCCCCCCATAAAGTACATACCGAGGCAACATAGCCACTCAAAACCCCATCGTTCTACGACAAATATTGACGGAGATACCGAGCTTCCTAGATTTAAGTTAAATTACTGACCGCCATCTTGGAAATAGTAAATTGCCTGTAACTTTTGACCCAGCCATCGTGGCAAGACCGGACTTTCAGTGCTGGCATTGCCGACACCTACTCTAGCTAGGGAAACCTTAAAAATACTCAAATTCAGAGTCACGCACTTTTCCCCATTTTCTATCGGCAAGAAGTAGGCTACGGCGAGGCCACCACAGTAGTCCAAGTCTCATCTCTCTACGACGAAAACTGAGCCTTTGGCAAGGGTTTGAAGTTTTTGGCGGCCATCTTGGACGCCATTTTGAGAAACTTCAAAGCCCCGTATCTCTCTGACCATAGCTCCAAATTTGACGGGAATTTTTCCTAGATATAGATAATCCAAAGGCCTATCTATTTACATATAAACATTGACTCTACATAGAGTAGAAATTTTTCGTATAGAGTTTGACTCTACAAAAATTTTATTTTCTAATATTATATTAAATTACTTACCAAAATACTGTTTCTCGTTGACACAAGTGCTGTGCACCGCGTAGACCCGTAGAATCTGACTCGACGAACCTGAAACAAATAAGCAAAATTAAAACATTGACAAAATAAGAGTACATTAAAAATTTTCCTAACCATATACTATAAAACTTATACAAACCTTTAACCTTCGGAAAATTTTTACTTTACCACTGCATCTCTTGAAACGGCTGAGGCCCACGACATCTCTGAAAAGAAAGAAAATAAGTTTTACATACAGTTTCATATAATAATTATTTCGCTAAGCAAGCATGTTCGGCTTCCGCACACCAGCGAAAATGGCAACAGACCCCCATGGAACCCAAAGTTCGTCCGAAAAGAGCGGATCCAGCAAATCCTCGGACGTACGACGCAGTATAGGTGAATGGGAGTCAGGGAAACCAAGCTCAAAAACGCTGACAACCCCAACAAAACCGAAGAAGGCTGCCCCGGTGGAACCCCCAAACCTGCAACTGAAAAAGCTAACTTCACTAGAGAGCAGAACAGCTGCCCGCAGGATCTCAGTAGAAGAGTTGGATAGCCCACAGACTGGTAAATACAAGGATAGGCTATCAGAGGCAAAAAATTGCCTAACACAGGCAAAGAGAAATCTCAACAACTCAAGAAACCTGAAAGCTGAAATAAAAACTGAAGTTTTCGCGGCGGTAGAGCGACTCTACCAATTGGTGAAGGAGGGAGAGTCAGTAAAAGGAAGAAAAGAGCAGAAGACTACACCAGAACAAGGAAAGGAAAAAGAGTCGGAAGAGAAGGGGCAAGACACACCAAAAAGAGATAAACTGATAGAAACGCTCGAAGAACATACAAAGCTCATTCAAGAAAACAATATGAAAATGGAAGAGCTCAAAAAAGAAATGGAAAAACAAAAAGAGTTTCTTGAAAGACAAACCTACGCGAGTGTGGCAGCGGCACCCAGAGCATCGGCTCCGGAGAAGACCGCTCTGCACTCAATAGTAATAACAGCCAAAGATGAGACTGAGACCGGAGAGCAGGTACTCGAAAAAATCAGAAACGCAGTCAAGGCAAGAGATGGAGGTATATCTGTGGAAAAAATTAGGAAAGCAAAAGATAGAAAAGTAGTAGTGGGATGCAGAACGGAAGAAGAAAGGCAGAAAATCAAGGATAGACTTCAAAATACAGACCTAAATGTAGAAGAAGTGAAGAACAAGGAACCCCTGTTAATTCTTAGAGGAGTGCTCAAGTACAACACCGACGATGACGTCATAAGCGCCCTGAGAAAACAAAACAAGGGTATCTTCACCGGCATTGAGAACCACACCCTAGAGATTCGCTATAAAAGGCAATCGAGGAACCCACTCGCCCACGACATCATCATGAGGGTATCTCCCACTACATGGCGGAGAGCGTTGGACCAGGGCACTGTACAAATCGACCTGCAGCGAGTAAAGGTGGCTGACCAGTCGCCTTTGGTTCAATGCTCGCAATGCCTGGGCTATGGCCATGGAAAGCGCTTCTGCAAGGAAGCGCTTCCAAAGTGTAGCCACTGCGGGGGCCCACACATGAAGGCAGATTGCCCGGACTTTGCCCTTGGCTCAACCCCAACCTGCTGCAACTGCTTACACGCAAAGATGGATACGACCAGCCACAACGCGTTCAGCGCGGAATGCCCGATCCGGGGGAAATGGGATGCACTGGCTAGGGCGACCGTAGCGTATTGCTAAGGTGGTCCATGGCGGAGAAACTACCTCAGTTAGCACAAGGACATATCTCGTAGCCCAAGCGAACTTGCAGAGAAAGGAACTGGCAACACAAGAGTTAATGCTTGAGGCAAACGATAGAAAAGTAGCCTTTGCGCTCATCCAGGAGCCGTACATTGGAAATATAGGGAGAATGAGAGACTACAGGGGAGTGAGAATATTCCAAAACGCAAACCAAGGAGATGGACCCATCAAATCCGCCATCGCGGTCTTCAACGATGAGCTGGACGTCATCCAATGTCCCAACTTCACCACACCCAACATCACAGTGGTAAAAATCAGGACTAGCGCGTGGGAAATTGTAGTCGTCTCATTTTACTTTGAACCCGATCAGCCAATAGAACCGTACCTGGAAAAACTGAGAGAAGTTGAACAAGACGCCGGATCACGCAATATCGTTATGGGAGGGGACACAAACGCCAAAAACATCTGGTGGGGTGCTTCGAGGATAGACCACAGGGGAGAAGAAATGGCAGGAGCATTAGAAGAAATGGGCATGCAGGTGCTCAACGAAGGCGACATCCCGACCTTCAACACCATAAGAGGAAATAAGACTTATGCAAGCTTCGTGGACGTGACGGCCTGCGCGACGGAGATGTTGAACCTGGTGGAAGACTGGACGGTAGACGAGGGCATCACGAGCTCGGATCACAATGGAATCACTTTTAAAATCAGACTTAAGAAAGCTAACGGAATCAACATAAATAGAACGACACGAATTTTCAACACTAAAAAAGCAAATTGGTGTCAATTTCATGAGAAACTGACCCAATTTCTAGAAGCAAGTAACCTAAACAAAGCAGAAATTGAAAACATTAAACACAAAACTAAGTTAGAGGACACAGTAAAATCATATATTGAAGCAACTATTAAAGCAAGCAACAGTAGTATACCAAAAAAGAAAACAAAAAGCAAACTTACCTTGCCATGGTGGTCCGAGGAACTCGCCGCATTGAAGAAGGAGGTCCGCACCAGGAAACGTCGAGTCCGTTGCGCAGCGCCGATCCGGAAGCAGAAGGTCATCGAAGAGTACCTGCAAGCAAAAGAAGAATATGAGTCGAAAGCCAAAAGCACTCAAATAGAGAGCTGGAAAGCCTTCTGTGGGAAACAGGAAAAGGAGGGAATGTGGGAGGGCATTTATCGGGTAATAGGGAGGACCATCAAAAGACAGGAAGATCTACCACTGATTAAAAATGGGAAAGCATTGAATGCGGAAGAATCCGCAAAATTGCTCGCGGAGACTTTTTACCCCGCGGACACAGGGGAGAACGATAGCGAAGAACACCAGCGAATAAGAAAAGCAGCCAGTCAAGTAAACGGTTCCGGTCATGATAGACATGACCCACCGTTTACATTAAAGGAGCTTCAAACCGCTGTGTGTAGCTTTAACCCCAGAAAGGCCCCGGGCGCAGACGGCCTGACGGCGGACATCTGCCGTAGCACCATACTCCAGAACCCGGACCTATACCTGTCACTGGCAAACAAGTGCTTAGAACTTGGCCACTTTCCCGACACCTGGAAAGAAGCCACTGTAGTTGTACTAAGGAAGCCGGGAAAAGACAAATATACAGACCCAAAATCCTACAGGCCAATAGGATTACTGCCAGTGATGGGAAAGGTCCTGGAGAAAATGGTAGTTGGCCGACTGAAATGTCATCTTCTCCCGAGGATGAGTACCCGCCAGTACGGATTCACGCCCCAACGAAGCACGGAAGACTCTCTCTATGATCTGACAAACTACATACGCAAAAAGGTCCAACTCAAAAAACTAGTAACCATGATCTCACTAGACATAGAGGGGGCTTTCGATAGTGCATGGTGGCCCGCAATCCGAGTCCGACTGGCTGAGGAAGAGTGTCCGACAAACATCAGGAGGATAATGGACAGTTACCTAGAGAACAGAAGGGTGAAAGTGAGATACGCAGGCGAAGAAGTGACTAGGGAAACAAGCAAAGGATGTGTCCAGGGGTCCATTGGGGGCCCGATCCTCTGGAACTTACTCCTTGACCCTCTCCTGAAGGGCCTTGAGAGGCGCGGCGACTACTGCCAGGCCTTTGCCGATGACGTGGTCCTAGTCTTCGATGGAGAAACCGCCTTGCAAGTACAGCGACGTGCGAATGCCGCACTCGCTTATGTTCAGGAGTGGGGTGCCAAAAACAAACTAAAGTTCGCACCGCACAAAACTAGCGCAATGCTTATTACAAGAAAGCTCAAGCACGACACACCACTTCTGAGCATGGGCGGAATCGGCATTTGCATGTCAAAAGAGATCAAGATCCTGGGGCTCACGATAGACGAAAAACTGACTTTTAACAGCCACACTGCAACCGTATGTAAAAAGGCACTGGATTTTTATAAGCAACTGTCCAGAGCCGCCAGGATCAGCTGGGGTCTCCATCCGGAGGTGATAAGGACCATATATACGGCCGTGGTAGAACCCACCATAATGTACGCCGCGAGCATCTGGGCGCCAGCAACGAGGAAACTGGGCGTGCAAAAACATCTAAACGCAGTCCAGCGAGGTTTTGCCCAAAAGCTCTGTAAAGCTTACCGCACAGTATCTCTCAACTCGGCACTGGTACTGGCGGGAGTGCTCCCTCTCGACCTTAGAATACAGGAAGCAGCAGCCCTGTATGAGGCCAAGAGGGGGGTGCCCCAGCCAGCCCTTGGAGACCGAGAAGTCGAGAAAATGGTGGCCTTTGTAAACCTGCCACACCCGGCTGAGCATATGGCACTGACCTTCTCAAGCCTGGTAGACCGAGAGCAAGTAAACAGCCGCAGCAACCTAGCAGTACGCATTTTCACCGACGGCAGTAAAATTGAGGGCAAAGTCGGAGCCGCACTCTCCATCTGGACCGGCGAAACTGAAACCAAGACCCGAAAATTAAAACTGTCGTCGTACTGCACAGTCTACCAGGCCGAGCTACTAGCCATATGCAAAGCAACGGAGCATATCATGAGCAGAGCAGAAACGACCTTTGGCATATACAGCGACTCAAGATCATCGCTTGATACAATTATAAACCAAAGCTCCGTTCATCCCCTGGCAGTCGAAACACGAAGGAACTTGAGGACCATAAGGCAACAGAACAAGGAAGTATCCCTGTTCTGGATTAAGGCTCATGCCGGACTCGAAGGGAATGAACGGGCAGACCAATTGGCGAAGGATGCAGCTCTTAAATCAAAAGTGAAACCGGAATATGATATGTGTCCGGTTTCATTCGTCAAGCGACAAATTCGTTTGAAAACGCTTGACGAATGGAATCGGAGATACCAAACCGGTGAGACCGCGGCAACCACTAAACTTTTCTTTCCGGACGCCGTAAGCGCCTACAAACTAATCCGCAAATTAGAGATAAATGGAACCCTAACACAAGTTTTAACAGGGCACGGTGGGTTCTCCGAGTACTTGCACCGTTTCAAGTGCAAGGATAACCCATCGTGCGTATGCGAGCCAAACAGGAGCGAAACAGTGGTCCACATCCTTGCCGAATGCCCAGTCTACGGCCTGGAGAGATTCGAGTTAGAACAAAAATTAGGAATAAACGTAAGCAAAGATAATCTATGTACACTTATAAATGACAAATATAGTAGAGATAGTTTTATAAGATATTGTGTTAAAATAGTAAATAAAGTAATAAAAAGAAATAGCTAAACAAGTTATGGTGGTATATATATATTGCTATATATATAACCAGCATAGATTTAATAATTAAGATGTAAGAAAAAAGGTAGAACAATATTGTATACTAAAGTAAGTATAAATGGATATTATATTAGATATAAGGATAAAATACAAAATAGATTTGTAAAAATAGAATATAATTAATCATAAGAAAAATAAGAAAAGAATGTAACACCCTTAGTCCCAGGAAAAGAAAGCTTGAAATGTAAATGAATAGATAGATTAAAATTATAAGATAATATAGTATTATATAAAACCCTAGGTCCCACTAGCCAATGTAACCCCAATTGGGGAATTAATAAAGAGCCCAGTCTTAAAATGTAGGTTTAGATAAATAAGGACTCTGATCAAGTCAGAGGGCTACGCGACAAAAAAAAAAAAAAAAAAAAAAAAAAAAAAAAAAAAAAAAAAAAAAAAAACCTAACCTAACCTAACCTAACCTAACCTAACCTAACCTAACCTAACCTAACCTAACCTAACCTAACCTAACCTAACCATTGAAATTACATATTAAATTTTTCAAAGTAACACTTTTAGTGGACCAAGATTGTACCTACTGTGTCGCAAACGCTGAAAAACTACTAGCGAGACCCACCGGTCACTTATTTTTCACAGTTTTGTGCATTTTGGACCCTAACTTAGAGATTTTCTAAAGTTTTGACACTAAATAAATTCATAAAAAATTTTCTATCGTGTGGATTCTTCCTCTGCTGCACCTAAAACGCTGCCCTTCAGCACCCCTGCAAGCACCTGTAACAAAAAGGGAACAATTAGCACATAGAAAATCAAAAAATCGCCCGCCCACCCACCCGGTCCCGTTCACTGAAGTGAATTCCGGTCCAATTCTGGTCATCTAAATATTTGAAACTCGATTTTCGGCAACTTTTAGCGACTTTTTGTGACGGACGGCCCTGGGGGCCTCCTCTATTATCTATTAAGACCTATTCTACCTAGATTTTATGTGACTAGGGGACAACATACTCGACTTATTGAGTAATTTCAATATTTTAGCTATAAGTTCTAGTTTTTAAGGTACCTAGGTACTATTTAATTAATATATTGATGTTTATAACTAAGCCTACTCTTCCTTTATATTATTTCTTAAAATTGACTAAACTAGTTATAAGAATTGACTCTATATGATAGAATTACTTTGTAATTTTTTGACAAAGCAGTTAGAAGTATATTTTATGGTACCGAGGTACACTATTTTATAAGACACCAATAGAAATAAATAAGTAAACCATTTGACTTGATAACCTTCCAAAAACTTGGCATTTATATAATATAAGGACCTACTCTTTATTAGAACTAATGTTAAATTTACTAAAAACCTAAAATACTTACCTGTACACCACGTAGACCCGATTGACCAGCAACCCTGAAACAAAAGACAAAATTAGTACGCAACATAAATTATAGATTAATTATTAAACTCAAACTTAAATTAGTAAAATCTAAGACAAAATTTTAAAACTTATACAAACTTAAAATCTAATTTAAAAACAACACAGCCCTCTGACAAACCAAAATGTTTGGATTTCGGACGCCCGCCAAGGCAGGAAAAAGTACAGATGAAGTGACCCCCCCAAAAAAGGCTGGAAAAGCAACTCACGAAAACGAGTTGCCAAACATAGGAATGTCAAACCAAGCCACAAGCGTCAGGAAGAGCATAGGGGAATGGGAATCCGTGAAGCCGGACATAGCTAAATCGGCTGAACCTCAAAAGCTGAAACCGAGCAAAGCACCGCCACGAAGACAATCAGAGGAGATTCCCATAAGTCCCATAAAGCAAGCCAGAAAGTACACCGACAGGCTTGCCGAAGCTAGGGCGTGCGCTGCTAAAGCCAAATTACACCTCGGGAACTCAAGAAATCTCAAAACTGAAATCAAGACTGAAGTCCTCGCGGCGGTAGATAGGCTCTATCTGCTGGTTAAGGAACTAGAAGCAGAGAAAGGGAAAAAGCTAGTAAGCAAACCAGAAAGGGAAGCGGAAGAACACGAGAGAGAAACAAGGAAACCAGAGATGGAGGCAAAACAACCAGAGGGGGAAAGCAGCTTTGAAAAAGTAAGAAAAGAAAACAACGAGCTTATGAAGAGAATAGAAGAACATACAAGGGTGCTCAAAGAAAATACGGACAAGATAGATAAGCTCCAAGAAACCCTAGAAAAGCAAACCTACGCGAGTGCGGCAGCGGCGTTCCCAAGGAGGCAGCCCGTAGAACAGACCGCGCTTCACTCGGTAGTAGTCACTGCCAAGGACGAAACCGAAACTGGGGAAGAAGTTCTGAACCGAATAAGGAAAGCAGTAAATGCGAAAGAAGGATGGGTCACAGTAGAAAGGATCAGAAAGGCAAAAGATAGAAAAGTGATAGTAGGATGTAGGACTGAGGAGGAGAGGCAAAAACTTAAGGAAAGGCTGAAGAAATCAGAAGAGCACTTGAACGTAGAAGAGATAAAAAATAAGGACCCCCTGATAATCTTCAAAGACGTGCTGCAATATAACAGCGATGAAGATATCCTAAGCGCCTTAAGGAATCAAAACCGAAATCTTTTCAAGGACCTAGAAGATAAAGACAGCAACGTAGAGATCGCATATAAGAAGCGAACGAGGAACCCGCAAACAGCACACATCGTCATGAGGGTATCCCCAAAACTCTGGCAGAGGATAGTAGAGGAGGAGTCGGTCCACATAGACCTCCAGAGAGTGAAAGTGGCGGACCAATCGCCACTGGTACAATGCTCCCTCTGCCTAGGGTACGGGCATGGCAGAAGGTTCTGCAAAGAAACGCAGGAAAAATGCAGCCACTGCGGAGGCCCGCACATGCGAACCGAGTGTGCTGACTGGCTTGCAAGGGAGCCTCCGACGTGCTGTAACTGCAGCCAAGCAAAAGCCGACCACACCAACCATAACGCCTTCAGCCAAGAGTGCCCGATTAGAAGGAAGTGGGAAGCACTGGCCAGAGCCACTACAGCATACTGCTGAAGTGGCCCAAGTCAAACTTAGTAACCCACAACCTGTACAACACACAGATGATTCAAAAACCCCGAAAATGGAGTCGCTTTCATAACGAAAAGACACAATTTCGAACAAAATACAACAGGACAAAATTAAACACAGGAATTAAAACAAAGATTATATACAAAGTAAAAACCAGCCACACACGCATACAAAAACAAATTATAAAAACGACCTAGTTACAACAATACAAGCAAACAAAATAAAAATAAGTAAACAACAAAAAGAGATAGATAAAATATGCTGACTTTATATTTGGAATATAAAAAACCAGCATAGAATATAAATAAAGAGAATAGAAATAAAAAACTAGAATACAAATAAAAATAATTAAAACCCTCGTAAGCTTCGAAAAGAGTTAAAATTAAAAATTGATATGTTGATAAGAAATTAGATAAAAGCAGTCTTAAACGCACCAATATACAGAATAGGAAAATAGAAAACATAAAAATAATAATATAACAAATAAAGGCAAATACATATAAAACAAATTACCAAATTAACAAATAACAACAATAATACCCAAAGTAATTAAATGGAACCTTAGTTTATTCAAGCAAACATATTAAAGATGATAAAAAACAGACGATGCATAACCTATGTTGACTATATATATGATATATATACAAACAACATAGATAAAAATAAAGAAATAGTGATAAGAATAAGAAAAGATATAAAACCATTTTGTAGCACTAAGTTTTCATAAGATAAACATAAGAATAAGAACAGTAATTTAAGAAAATCTGTTAAATATTATAGCTGATAAGAGATGAGAAAAACCAGAAAATAAGGAAAAAATAGTAACTTATAAGTTAAATTTGTAATAGTTAAATGTTCCTTTTATGGAAAAGAAATAAATAGTAAAACAAAAAATAGATATCAGATTTTAAAGTAAAAGCAGAAGAAAACCCAACATGTAACAATATATAGTTTAAAACACAAACCCAAACTTCTCCTTCCAAAATTAATAAGTAAAAATAACAAATAAAGTTGTAAAAAGACTCTGACCCCCATGTCAGAGGGACTGTATAAAAATTAAAAAAAAAAAAAAAAAAAAACCTAACCTAACCTAACCTAACCTAACCTAACCTAACCTAACCTAACCTAACCTAACCTAACCTAACCTAACCTAACCTAACCTAACCTAACCTAACCTAACCTAACCTAACCTAACCTAACCTAACCTAACCTAACCTAACCTAACCTAACCTAACCTAACCTAACCTAACCTAACCTAACCTAACCTAACCTAACCTAACCTAACCTAACCTAACCTAACCTAACCTAACCTAACCTAACCTAACCTAACCTAACCTAACCTAACCTAACCTAACCTAACCTAACCTAACCTAACCTAACCTAACCTAACCTAACCTAACCTAACCTAACCTAACCTAACCTAACCTAACCTAACCTAACCTAACCTAACCTAACCTAACCTAACCTAACCTAACCTAACCTAACCTAACCTAACCTAACCTAACCTAACCTAACCTAACCTAACCTAACCTAACCTAACCTAACCTAACCTAACCTAACCTAACCTAACCTAACCTAACCTAACCTAACCTAACCTAACCTAACCTAACCTAACCTAACCTAACCTAACCTAACCTAACCTAACCTAACCTAACCTAACCTAACCTAACCTAACCTAACCTAACCTAACCTAACCTAACCTAACCTAACCTAACCTAACCTAACCTAACCTAACCTAACCTAACCTAACCTAACCTAACCTAACCTAACCTAACCTAACCTAACCTAACCTAACCTAACCTAACCTAACCTAACCTAACCTAACCTAACCTAACCTAACCTAACCTAACCTAACCTAACCTAACCTAACCTAACCTAACCTAACCTAACCTAACCTAACCTAACCTAACCTAACCTAACCTAACCTAACCTAACCTAACCTAACCTAACCTAACCTAACCTAACCTAACCTAACCTAACCTAACCTAACCTAACCTAACCTAACCTAACCTAACCTAACCTAACCTAACCTAACCTAACCTAACCTAACCTAACCTAACCTAACCTAACCTAACCTAACCTAACCTAACCTAACCTAACCTAACCTAACCTAACCTAACCTAACCTAACCTAACCTAACCTAACCTAACCTAACCTAACCTAACCTAACCTAACCTAACCTAACCTAACCTAACCTAACCTAACCTAACCTAACCTAACCTAACCTAACCTAACCTAACCTAACCTAACCTAACCTAACCTAACCTAACCTAACCTAACCTAACCTAACCTAACCTAACCTAACCTAACCTAACCTAACCTAACCTAACCTAACCTAACCTAACCTAACCTAACCTAACCTAACCTAACCTAACCTAACCTAACCTAACCTAACCTAACCTAACCTAACCTAACCTAACCTAACCTAACCTAACCTAACCTAACCTAACCTAACCTAACCTAACCTAACCTAACCTAACCTAACCTAACCTAACCTAACCTAACCTAACCTAACCTAACCTAACCTAACCTAACCTAACCTAACCTAACCTAACCTAACCTAACCTAACCTAACCTAACCTAACCTAACCTAACCTAACCTAACCTAACCTAACCTAACCTAACCTAACCTAACCTAACCTAACCTAACCTAACCTAACCTAACCTAACCTAACCTAACCTAACCTAACCTAACCTAACCTAACCTAACCTAACCTAACCTAACCTAACCTAACCTAACCTAACCTAACCTAACCTAACCTAACCTAACCTAACCTAACCTAACCTAACCTAACCTAACCTAACCTAACCTAACCTAACCTAACCTAACCTAACCTAACCTAACCTAACCTAACCTAACCTAACCTAACCTAACCTAACCTAACCTAACCTAACCTAACCTAACCTAACCTAACCTAACCTAACCTAACCTAACCTAACCTAACCTAACCTAACCTAACCTAACCTAACCTAACCTAACCTAACCTAACCTAACCTAACCTAACCTAACCTAACCTAACCTAACCTAACCTAACCTAACCTAACCTAACCTAACCTAACCTAACCTAACCTAACCTAACCTAACCTAACCTAACCTAACCTAACCTAACCTAACCTAACCTAACCTAACCTAACCTAACCTAACCTAACCTAACCTAACCTAACCTAACCTAACCTAACCTAACCTAACCTAACCTAACCTAACCTAACCTAACCTAACCTAACCTAACCTAACCTAACCTAACCTAACCTAACCTTTTTTTTTTTTTTTTTTTTTTTTTTTTTTTTTTTTTTTTTTTTTTTAAGTGAGGAAAATGCGTTACGCATCCCCGCCTTGCCGGGGGGCAAAGGCAAGGTATGTGGGACTCCCCTTTCGGGTGTACCCACTAAAAACCTCACTGTTTCCACCACTGTTAGGCAAAGGCAAGGCTGGCGGTGACTCAACAGTCCGCGTGACCTCGCCTATAGCCCACATACCGCCCGATGGAATAGGCGGACCTCCACAGAGGGGCGAACCCCTCCTAACTCCTCGGAGAGTCTCTCACAGGACAGCAGGCGCCCCCGCACCCACCGCCCAAGACCCCCCTTACGGGATTTTTATAGAGGTTTACTCCTCGCAGCCAAGGCCATCGGTCCCGCTCCGATTACGAGACATGCAGTCATGACCGCAACCGTTGCAGGATTACGATTTCGAGCTGGTGGCAGAGGAGACTATAAGTCTCCTACTGCCTGCCCGACGGCGGGGTAAGCGCACGCCAGGCCCAACTCTGCTTCATCCGCGCAAGCGCGTAACAAAGCTTGGTGCCCAAAATGGGCCCTCCTCCTAATGCCCCCAAATCCGCCAGCAAGACGCCGCCCCGCCCGAAGTCCCGCAAGGAAGCTGACCCATACAGCCGACTCGCAGGAAATCAAGCAGGACTACGAAAAGCCTACAGATCTAGGAGCACCTTGGTGTTTGCCCGACGAGGTGGCCGAGTTGACCCTCCCCGCCGCGCCGCCGGCCTTGCAGGCCAGCCATCCACCGACTCGAAAGTCCACTGAGACTCTCATCTCCTCCTGCCCCGTCTGCCGTGCTCTATGCTACCTTCATAAAGACGCAGAGGGGCCCTGTGTGATTTGGTCCGCGCCGGTATACCGGTAACTCCCATTTCTGGAAGCCGTTCCCCTATCCGCCACCTGGGGACGCGCCACGTCGGGGTTCACTTCCCCGCCCACTAGGAGAACCTAGCAGGTCCGTGGAACCTAACCTAACCTAACCTAACCTAACCTAACCTAACCTAACCCAGTCCGGTAGCCCCGCTAGGCCGAGTAACAGCTCTGCGCGCTGTATCCGTGTAATAATTTTTAGTTTAATTAATTTAGTAAGAAAAAGTTGTTTTTTTTTCGTAAATAGGCTTTATTGTGGTGGTTGTGCCTTATTGGATTGCTTTTCCTGGATTGGTCGGACCGAAGGGAACGACACCAGGGACCTGGAGGGAATCTCGTTCGAGGAAACACCGCGAAATCAGGTATTGTAACCTCATTACTGCCTGATTATCAGCGACGACACATAGTTTTCTGTAATTTAACTTTAAGACCATTGTTAGGAGAATCGAACGAGACTTCTTCCAGGAAAATAGGAGCACAACCCACAGAGCTATAGGCTTTTTAGTCAGCGCGCAGCCGCTCGTACTGCACTCCCGGACCTCCAGGAGGCTCGACCCTGAGTCCCGGAGAGGTGACCGCTCGCACAAACGTCGGTCTCTGAACCATTTATCAAATTGAATATAATTTTTTATAAAATAAATTAAGTTATCAGAGCTAGGCTGCAATAAGTATTTTCATTCAAATTACATTTCCAGTAAATTCTTTATTATTTGTATTATTTTTGTTAATACAGGATATTAATAATTCTAATTCTATTAACTTGACATTTAACTTTCACATTGACATCTTTAATTTTTTATTTTTTATTTAATTTAGCTAGTTTCTTTAGTAATATATTAGGAAAAGTGTCTCACTTTGTATGTGTTCACATTTCGGAGCAATTTTACAAGTATAATTAAAGCGTTTGAAGCCAATTAGATAATTTTACCACATTACTTAATTCAACCTTGATTTATCAGTGAAATTTTATCTAAAATCGGTTAAGAATTGTTAAAGTTGTGAGCATTTTAGATCGGCGTGTGGTTTCACTTCGGCCGGCCGGGTTCGCCATACTTGCGTTTTATACGACCTGGGAGTAATACGTACGTGGCCGTGCGCGGCTAGTTCGCACTCGCGCGCGAGCCCGTAGCAGTAGTGCGCTGCTTACTCGACCGCCTGTTCACGGTCTGCGCTCCGTCGGAGTGTCATCACTCCACGAGCCTAGCGTTGAGCGGTAGGCACAGCGAGGCGGCCGGTGGGGGCTCGATTCTCGGCGCTCGGCCGGGGACTACCCGCAATATATCGCGACCGCGCCGGACACGGGCTCCGGACCGCTAAGCCGTGACTCGCCACTTTGGAGCAACAGTCTACAGTATCTAGGTACTTAGGTACGCTCACGCACGAATCACGATACATTCTAGTATAGCTCCATTTCCTAGATCATAAACCTCTCCATTTATACACTCGGGAAGGCCGGGAACCGGACTGTTAGGTTTTTAGTTAAGGATTAGGTAATTTATTGTACTAATTTTATTATTGAATTATTGATAAGAAGAATTATTAGTTAGGTAGGTATAGTTAATTTATTAAAATTATTATTAATTACTAATTTTTATCCAATTAGTTACATTATAAAAAACTAGGTAGGTACATAATTAGTTACGCGCTGCTAGCACGGGTTGCAAGCCGCGCGCCGCCGAGTCGCTACGAGGCGTTTGGGTAGGTAGCGAATAGGTACGACTACTCACAAGTGCGACCGGCACGGGTTGCAAGTCGCACGCTGCCGCCGCGAGGCGCTTGGGTAGGTAGCGGATAGGTACGACTACGCACAAGCGCGACCGGCACGGGTTGCAAGCCGCGCGCCGCCGCCGCGAGGCGCTTGGGAAGGGCAGTTTAGTTACGCTCACTATATTAATTGTTGTTTTATAATTGTATAATTTGTAATAAGTAGGTATTCTAGTTAGGTTTAGGTAATTTATTGTAACTAATATTTGATTAATAAAGCAATACATCATTATATTTATATACGCTCAAGGTAGAATACTAGCTTGGCTGACTCGGGACGCAAGCCGCGCTCCACCCGCACGGGTTGCAGGCCGCGCGCCGCTGCCGCGTGGCGCCTAGATTGGCGGGCCGATAGGTGTGCTCTCTTGCTTGCGTATCTACTTAGAGGTAGGTTGTGTATTGCTGGTTGGTCTTGAGACAGGATCTTATTGTGGTAATCAGATAACTGACAGTCTAATTGATTTTATTGTATGTTTTAATTTTGTGGGGGGGGTCCTTGTTTTGTTCTTTGATAAATTTAAAATTTTATATAACCTCTTTCGCCTCAATTTTTGTGTAATACCTAGCCATTGTTTCTAGTATACATAGGATACAGAAGTAATAGAGTACATATTGTAACCACACCGCACTCTCCAGAGTACGTACTTTGAATCATAATATTTGCAATATAATAATAATTTCATTTTAAAGATTTCTTTAAAATTTTAATCGAGGACGACCTACTTCTCTTACAGAAGTCTCCTACAGAAAGCTACACACTTTGCATGTGAGCTATTGCTCACAAAATACTGGTAGGCGTTCTCATTTACAAACATTACTTTTATAGTGATTGGGGATACTTTTATATCATCGCCTCATAAAATAATTGTTCTTTTGTAAATATTACATGTTCCCTCACAATATTATCAGTTAGATAACAGTAAACTCAATAATATCTCCAACAAACGGTATTACTCGTACTAGGCAACCTCCTACACAAATAGAATAGCAACGCTCAAGGGTCTATTACATAACAAATTTGTATCTGCCTACATATTGCATTAATCATTCATTTATTTGTCTTTCATATTATTGGTTGGACTGGGACTGGGGTTGGGAATAGAATCGGAATAAATTGGGATTAAATAAAAGTAAATAAATATACAGAGTACTGCGATAATATAATGTCGTATAGGCCTAGGGCGGCGACGATGCCTCGGCAGGGAGCGGTCAGACGGGCCGGGGCGGGCGCGGCGGAGGGGCGAACGGCCCTCCCGGGCCCTCGGGCTCCGCCGGGCTCCCCCCCGGCGATGATGGGCTTCCTGTCTCAGCCTATCTCGAGAACGGCGAGCGAGAGCGCGGAACCGGTGGCCTCGGGCGGCCCGGGAGGAGCGGGGGGCGCTGCGGAGCGGGACCGGGAGTGGCCGGCCACCAACACGGTCAGCAGCCTGCGCTCGCAGCTGGAGTCCGCCTCCCGGGTCATCGACGAGGTGACGGCCAGGGCCCTCGGCGAGATCGCGGGCACCCTCGAGCGCTCGCTCACGCCGGTGCTGCCGGAGCGGCGCGACTCGCCGGCGGGCGCGGGCGCGGGTGCGGGCGCGGGGGCGGGGGCGGGGGCGGGGGCGGGGGCGGGTAGCAGCGACGACGGCTCCCCCGACAGCCGGGGCCGGCTCCACGACCTGTCCATGATGTCGCTCGGGGACGGCGGCCCGGTGCACGAGGCCCCGCACGCGGCCAACCGCCTGCTGAAAAAGACCATAGCAGAGTTAGATAGGTCGCGCAATTTAAATCGAGACATCAAGGAGGCGATCTTGGCCGGCCTGAACGGCCTTTACGAGATGGTCCTCCGGCTGGCGGACTCTCGCAGCCGACACATCGCCGAGAAGGAGCGCGTCAAGACCACCACCGAGCGGCGCTACAGCCTGCAGGAGAAGGTATACGCGGGCAAACTCGAGGCGATCAATACCTACGTCCAGACCAACCTGGACGAGCTGCGGCGGGCGAGCGCCAAGACGCTGGAGGAGAGCGTGGCCACCCGCCGGCTCGTGCAGGAGATGGCCGCCGACCAGGCGTGGGTGCGGGCGGGGGCCGGGGCCGGGGGCGGGGGCGAGGCGCCCGCGCGGGTGGACGCGCTGGTCGAGGAGGTGCGCGCCCTGCGCGAGGAGGCGCTCCGCCCGGAGCCCGGGCCCGGCGCGCGGAGCCCGGCGCCGCCCGCCTCGTACGCCGCGGCCGCGGGGGCCGGATTCTCGCTCATCGTCGAGTCCAGGAACCCGACCGACACGGGAGACCAGATCCTATCGAAAATAAAAAAAGGGGTGGATGTTATCGGCTTGGGCGTTGGAGTCAGTCGGGTTAGAAAGTGCAAGAACGCCAAGGTCGCCATCTCGCTCGAGTCCGAGAGGGAGAGGGCGGTCATGGGGCGAGCGATCGCGGGGCTCGGGGACGACTTCGCCGTGACGGAGCCGCGGGCCAGGGACCCGTACCTGCGCCTCGTCGGAGTCGTCGCCGACCTCGCCGACGCCCGGGTGCAGGAGGCGCTCGTCCGGCAGAACGACGCTCTGCTCTCGCGGGTACCTGAGACCGAGCGGAAGGTTACCATAGTTAGGCGGATCAAGGGGAGAGTCGGCGGGCTTAACAATATCGTGGTGCAGGTCAGCCCGGCCGTGTGGGGGGCGCTGAGGGACCGCCGCGTGCGGCTGGGATACCAGGTGGTGAGCGCGGTCGACCAGTCGCCGCTGGTGCAGTGCTACCGGTGCCTGGGCTTCTCGCACAAGGTGGCGGAGTGCAGGGCCCCGGAGCCCCGCTGCGGACACTGCGCGGACGCGCACGACACGCGCGCGTGCCCCGCCCGCGACCGCGCGCCGCACTGCACCAACTGCGCCGGCAGGCGGCTGCCCGACTGCGGCCACCCGGCCTACAGCTCTGACTGCCCGGAGTGGAGGAAGTGGGACCGGATAGCCCGACTCGCGGTCAGGTATTGCTGAGGGCACCGATCCCACTTCACTCTGCAACATAGATTTAAAGATCGTGCAGTATAACCTGGGGAGGGGCAGGGCGGCGACGCACGAGTGCCTGCGTGAGGCCACGGCGCGCGGGGTGCGCGTGCTGCTGCTGCAGGAGCCGTACGTCGGCGCCAAGGCGAGCATGGCCGCCCCGGCGGGCTGCCGGCTCGTGCAGGCCGCGGGGGCGGCGCGGCGACCGGTCCGCTCTGCAATCGTCGTCACGGATCCTGGAATCCAGTTCGTTATAGATAGTAAGTTCGTTACGGAGGATATCGTAGGAGTTATTTTAAAATTTGATAATATAAGAATAGGTTTAATTAGTGTATATTTAGATAAGGAACTAGATTTAAGTAATTATTTAGCATTTATCCGAGCGACGGTGGCGGCGATGGGAGTGCAGCGAGTGCTGGTGGCGGGGGACGTGAACGCGGAGAGCCCTTGGTGGGGGTGCGCGGCGGAGGACTCGCGGGGGCGGGACGTGGCGGAGCTGTTTGCGGAGCTGCAGCTGGAGGTGCTGAACCAGGGCGCGGCGCCCACGTACCTCGCGCACCGCGGCGGCCGGCCGTGCGCCAGCATCATCGACGTCACGGCGTGCTCGGCCGCGCTGCTGGGCGCCGTGCGGGACTGGCGCGTGGACGAGCGGCTGGGCGGCCTGTCCGACCACCGGCCCGTGGCGCTGCGGCTGCAGCTGCGGGCGCGCGCGGGGGCCGGCGCGGGGCGGCGGGGCGGCACGCGCATCTACGACACCGACAAGGCGGACTGGTTAGCGTTCGGGGATGGGTTCCAGCGGGAAGTTGCAGCGCTCGACTTGGAGGAAAAGTTGGCAGGGGTCGAGGACGCGGAGGGGGTGAACGAAATTGCAGACCGGTACACCGAGTGCGTCGTCGCGGCCTGCGAAGCGGCGATCCCTCGAATCCCCGACACTAGACCTGTCAAGGCCTGCAGGTGGTGGACGGCCGAGCTCTCCGAGCTTAAGGCCGAGATGGTGCGCTGCCGGAGAAGGATCGGCAAAGCCAGCTTGCGAAGACGCCAGTTCGTGGTCGACCGGTACTTAGAGGCCCGGAAAACCTACAAGAAGGCCATCGAGTCGGCCACCACCGCGAGCTGGAAGGCGTTCTGCACCGGCGAGAAGGTGGAGACCATCTGGCAGCGCTCCTACAGAATTATGAAGGCCTGCACGGCCCCAACGCAAGACATCCTGCTCGAGGCCTCGAGGGGGGCCGCGCTGGACGAGAGGGGATCGGCGATGCTGTTGGCCGACACCTTTTACCCCTGGGACGACGCGGCACAGGACACCCCCGAACAAAGGCGACTGAGGGATGAGGCGAATCGGCGGGCTGCGGAGACCAGGCTGAGCGCGGGGGACGTCGTCGCCTTCACCTGTACGGAGCTGGAGGAGGTCCTGCGGGGGATGAACCCCAAGAAGGCGCCGGGAGGCGATGGGCTCACGCTAGACATCTGCCTCCGCGCCTACACGGGGAACAAGACCCTGCTCCGGGACTTATACTCGCTCTGCCTGAGGTGGGGATGCTTCCCGCGCATATGGAAGACGGCTACTATAAAAGTTATCCCCAAGCCGGCTAAGGACACTTACACGCAGCCTAAATCCTATAGGCCCATTGGATTACTGCCGGTCTTGGGGAAAATGTTGGAAAAACTGTTCGTCAACAGATTGCAGTGGCAGCTGGGCCGAGATGAATCCCTTAGCCCGCTGCAGTACGGATTCACCCCGCAGCGTAGCACGGAAGATGCCCTCTTCGATGCCATGACCATGGTCAAATCCAGCCTCCGGGACAAGGGGATAGTGGTCATGGTATCCCTGGACATTGAGGGGGCCTTTGACAATGCGTGGTGGCCGGCCATCGTGAACGAGCTGCATTCCAGGCGGGTGGACGGCGGCGTTGTGCGGCTCATCCTCGACTATCTGTCGGACAGAAAGATAAGGTTGAAGTACGCGGGGGAGACAGTCGAAAGGAGCACAAATAAGGGCTGCATCCAGGGCTCCACCTGTGGACCCGTTCTGTGGAACATTCAGCTGGACCCTCTGCTGGAGCAGAGCCAATACGGAGGTGTACGGGTGCAGGCTTTTGCCGATGATATCCTCATGATCGCAGCGGGAGCCGATGGTAGAGAGTTGGAAGAGAAGGTCAACCGGGCCCTTGCTGCGGTCCTGCGCTGGGAGGATAGACTGAAGCTAAAGTTTGCGCCGGGGAAGACTCAAGCCCTCATTATAACCAGGAAGATGAGGTACCATAAACCGAGGTTGGAGATGGCGGGAGTCGAGCTCGTCTGTGGGACCAGTCTCAAAATATTAGGATTGACAATAGACCCATTACTCAATTTCCGACGGCACCTGGAGGCTGTTACTAAAAAAGTAATATCTTTTTATAAAACAGTTTCCAGGGCAGCGCGCGCTCAGTGGGGTCTCAATTCTGATATTTTGAGACTGATCTACATAGCTGTAGTGGAGCCTACCATTCTTTACTCCGCTAGCTGTTGGGCTGACATCTCCGGCAGAGTCTACGCGGAGAAGGCTCTAAACAGCCTCACAAGAATCTTCGCGCTCAAAATCTGCAAGGCCCACAGAACGGTTTCATATATCTCCTGTACACTGCTGGCTCGGATTTTCCCAGTCTCACTTAGAGTCAGAGAGCACGCCCTTATTTATAACATAAAGAGAGGAGAACCTCTCCCATGTCTACCGGGACGGATGCTAGAGGTCCGAAGAAGTCCTTTCTCCCTACCTCACCCAGCGGAGAGAAAACGGTTGGGATTTGGGCTCATAGGCTCGCAAGAAGACGTGCAGAGCATTGCAGAAGATGGGCCCATTCTTTACACGGATGGCAGTAAGCTGGAGGGTAAGGTGGGAGCGGCGGTGACATGTTGGATCGGCGATAGAGAGGTTCAGAGTGCTACCTTTCGGCTGGAGAGCTACTGCAGCGTGTTCCAGGCGGAGCTGTCGGCGATTCTGCGCGCGCTCGACATCATCACAAGACGGCGGGAGAGGCAGTTCAGCATCGCCAGCGACTCCAGGTCGGGCCTCGAAGCGATAAGCGACCCGCATTCGATACACCCGCTAGCCGCAGACATCAGAAATATTCTGTCTGAAATTACCAGGGAAGGAATATTAGTACACTTGTATTGGGTAAAGGCTCACTGCGGTATACTCGGCAACGAAAGAGCGGATGAACTTGCCAAGTATGCCGCACTGAACAACAGACAGCTGCCTAAGTATGATAAGTTCCCCCTGTCCTTCGCCAAGCACTCCACCAGACTGGACACCATAGATGAATGGCAGCGCATATACAATTCGACTTCAACTGGCGGCACTACCAAATTATATTTCAAAAATGTTGCGATATCCTACAAAATAATTAACAAGATAATATTGGATAATTATGTTACTCAAATTCTCACTGGGCATGGGGGGTTCAAGTACTACCTGCATAAATTTAATCTTACCGACTCTCCGGTGTGCTTTTGCGAAGATGTGCCTCAGACCATACAACATTTACTGGTGGATTGTCCAGCGTTTGGTAGGCTGAGGTACGGCTGCGAAAGCACAATGGACACTAATATTAGGATGGATAATTTGAGTGACATAATGGTTGACGACGATTGCAGACGGGCTTTTCTCGCTTTTGCTGGGACCGTTCTCCGCATAGTAGGGAGACGGAACGGCTCTTTTGTCGAGCCTGATTAGCATAGGGTAGTTTTTATATATAGGTAGTATTTTGTAGCGGAGAAACCACCCAAATAGGTAAATAAGAATGTAGGTAGAAATAGGAAATAGTTATTGCTGGGGGTAGATAGGAAATAGGCTTTATTAAATACTTACTGAGGGTATTGCTGAACTGTGCTGGGCTGGGTGCCGCCGCCCCAGAGCCGTACGATAATCCGTCTTTGACTGCATAATTTCATCTGTTTCGACCTTGTTGTGGAGTCCAAAGACTAGTATGGCACTGGAATGTGGTACTTATTTCGCTCGGCTATTCAGTCTACCTGATTGAGTATTTAAATATTAAGCCGAGACATCACACTTTTATCACATAATAGTTTTAGACATATTAATAATGTGTCTGCTTGATTGATTTAATTGTTTAACTTTTTACGGGACTGACATTAGAATGATTGCTTGAAAGTTACCACAGACTATGTATTAGTCTGTTGGCCTAACAGTATAGCATGTTTAAATAGTAAAGGGGTATATATATATTTATTTAGATTTTCATAAAGTAGGCATTATAATAATATTGATTTTAGTATCTAATTAACATAATATATGTATATAAAATATTTTATAGTGGTGGCCCATGATAGTTGGTTAAATAATCCAAAGATGGCGCTGAGACATCAATTGCAATCAGTCTCTCTGATGGGGGTTTCTCCGCATATTTTAAGTAATTAGTGTTTTAATTTAATGTATTTAAAGATAATACTGTATAAATCAATATAATGTAATTTATTCATAATTTATTTAACTATTTTAATTTTAATGTATATGAATCAAATTTAGTAGGTAGTTGACATTGGAATGAATATAATTTCACTATAAACATTTTAATGTAATCTTACCTTAATTTTATTTTCTATTTGTATGCAAATTTTACACTTCAATGGGCTATAATACTATGTAGACGCATTTTATAATTTTACTTTTAAAACTTGTAAAATTCAGTTATTGAATCTACCCAAAGATGGCGCTGTTTTAGTCTTTTCTTTTATTGATTTTATTAATGTTGATAAATAATTAATCATAAGCAATATTGTGTTAAAGTAATGAATAATTTTAGGTTAGGCTAATAATGTAATGGAATAGATCAAATGAAAAGAATTATTATTAGAATTGTTATGATAATTAATTATTAATAGGGGCAAAGATGGTATCAACATATAATTTTAATATTTCAATTAATTTATTGTGATTATAATTATTATTTTATTAACTGCTATAATTTCACTATGATAATTATGATTTCATAGTTATTTATGCAATAATTGTTATTCTAATTCATGTAATTCATTATATTGATTGCTTAAAATATAAACAATGTAATTTATAACTCTCATTGCTTGTAGCAATGAGAGATTAATAAATAAGTATTGTAATGTTTTTAAAAAATTTGGAAGAATTGTAAAAATGATAGGATTTTGAATTGTGA